>JAHHZJ010002795.1:0-259632 GCA_021437245.1 Aegilops speltoides | reverse complement strand
GATTTGCCATGTATTGAGTGCAACAATGCCTATAGTCTTGCTCTTAAGATTGCCCCATAGCATTCTTACATATGTTTGGAGATTTTGACATATTCCTTGTAAAGCATGCTTGTCTTACCTCTTTACCATATACCTAGTGCCTTGAATATTGCCATTGTTGCATCATATTATTCATGCACTTGTGCTTCTAATGGTTATGTGCAAGAAGAGAACCATCGAGATGGATGATGTGTTTATCTACCATCGCCTCGCTCTTTATTTTTTGTGTGCATGTGTGGATACGTGGACTTAGTGTAAACTTCCACCTCCGTGAGTTGACCATTCGAGCTCTTGAGCGAGCCTCATGATAAACCGACTAGCTTCTACACCATTTCCTACCACCGGCATTGTGAAGGGCGCTGAACATGCTTCGAGTGATATCATTCTATCTCGAGAACACACAAACCATGAGCATGCATATTGTGGATCATACTTCATGTGTTATTGCTATCTTATGACATATATGCCTTGTGTGTTGCATCTAGTTCTTCACATATGCCATGTCCTTTGCTTATCACATGCTTGACTTGATTGCCTCACATGTTGAACAATTGCTCTTTCCATTGTGTGGAGTGCCACGATATCTTCACTACACCCTATGCACGTTATGCTTGGATTGTACTTGCCCCATGTGTTTAGACATTTCACTATATTTGGTGTTGTGAATGACTCTTATGCCTACCATAGACCGTTCATTGAGTTCTTTATGCATGCTTGCTATGACTTTGAGGTAGATGCTTGTACTTATCACACATATATTTGACCTCCCATTTACATGCTTGTTCCCATGTACTTGATTGTGCTCAATTTATATTTCCAAATGTCATGACACTTCTTTGTCAAACCATATGCCATGTATGACAACACTTGTTGGGTGAATCACCTCTTGAATGCTTGGTTTTGCTCTTGACACAACCACATTTTTTTTCCAAGTGCTTGTTATCTTTGCTACTTTTGAAGGAATTACAAGATGGTGCGACATTGTAGAGTGCCATTTGAGTTTCAAGATGATGAGTGCTTGGTGACCGACCATTTCGACCACGGCGCGCCATCTCTTTCCCATGGTGATTTGGTTTCGATCAAAGTCGGATCTTTTCAAGGGAGGGATGATGCGGAGCATCCTCTGTCATCACCATGTCAAGAGTCCGTTTGGCAAAACCGCGTCGACCTCTACTTCTCATACATAAGGTGAATCTTCTCCTTTACATGTGCTCCACTTGACCTTGAGGATGGTATACTACTTGACACTTCTCCGTGTGTGCATGCATAGGTATTGTCGAGACTTCCGCGGATGTTGGTAGTGCAAGCGTCGGAACAACTTCACCATCGCGGCCTCAGCGGCGGCGGAAAGGCGAACTCACGGAAGCTTCTGGCGGCGAACATCGGGCGACGGAACATCGCGCTGTGCAACCGCCAAACACCCAACAGGCGGCAGCAGCATCAGCGGCGGACATCGGCGCCAACCCGGACATCGGCGCCTCGCCGCCGGACATCCGTCCTTTCGGTCCGGCATCAACGATAAACGCGCAAGTTTTGCGCCGGCGGACATCGGCCGAGCCGGACATCGGCGCCTCATGAAACCGGACATCCGACCCGGCGGACATCGGCTGCTGCGCCGATGAAGGGCCAAGGGCCCATATGCCTCAACTTCGCCAACATACTAACTATATATACTTCCCCCTCCTCCTAGTTAGGGCAACAAATATGATAGCTCATTCTTAGGTGAGCTTTGCTCCTACCTCTACTCTTGAGAGAGACTACCACTCCCATGGAGTTCAAGACCTCCATGTGAGAAGATCTGCGGGATATCATCAAGACCCCTTGTGGGAAGATCCATCTAGGATATCATCAAGACCTCCTCTTGGAGATGAACCTTACCTTGTATCTTTCCTTTGTTGTCCATGTACCTTGTGATCTTGTGTGTTTGATTGTCCGGTGGATGTGTGATTTGGACTTGTTCTTGAGTGTTTCCCCTTGAGATTTCTCCCGTTCTTCCCGTGTTCATCGTGTTCTTCAAGGACCCCTCCAAGCGTGAAAGATCATCGCTATAGGGTTCCACGCATCACACGGACTCAGAATGACAAAATTATGACCATTTTAGTGAACATCTCTCCATTCTATGGCAGTCCTTGAAATACTTCATTTTCTCGTGCGCTTTTGCTGATTGCCCCAAATTTCTTGTCCTCTATAGAGAATATCGTTTCCACATATATATTGACCGATGCAGGGAATGCCCTTTTGTTCTTGGCTTTCCGCGGCGCAGAGTTACATCAAACCATCCGTGAAAACAAGGAGAATAAGGCATATAGCGCTGGATTTTCTTCAATTTATGGCCAAATGAAATTGCGGATCATAAGCATCTGCGAAATGCGTTTATCCCTACCGGGGGCTAATGTCTATAAAAAACATAATCTCTCAAAATTCCTTCAAGGAAGTGCCAATGGGTTGGGCTTATGAAAAACAGCGACGAATTATTATCTTTGACTTCGAGGGCCAAAAGTCACCTTAAGGCTGAATTTGAGTACTCGGGCCTCTGGTGCAATAGGTAGAATTTTTTTATTCGCGTGCTCCCATGGCAGTTTGAATACATATGGGTCCGACACGGACTCGAATGATAAAATCATGACCGTTTTAGTGAACATCTCTCCATTCTTTGGCGGTCCTTGAAAGTACTTCATTTTCTCGTCGCTTTTGCTGTTTGCCCCAATATTTCTTGCCTCTATAGAGATGATCGTTTCCACATATATATTGACCGATGCGGAATGCCCTTTTGTTCTTGGCTTTCCGCGGCATGAGTTCTGACATGCCATCCGTGAAAACAAGGAGAATAAGGCATAGAGCCGCTGAATTTTCTTCAATTCACGGCCAAATAGATTGCGGATTATAAACCATCTGCATAAAGGTCGTTTGTCCCTACTAGGGGGCTAATGTCTATAAACAACACAATCTCTCAAATTTCCTTCAAAAGGAAGTTCAATGGGTTGAAACTTGTAAAACGTTGGCAATTATGTTCTTTGACTTTTAGGGCCAAAAAGTCACTGCAAAGGCGTGTTGAAAGTACTCGGCCTCCTGGCATGAGATTATTTTCTAGATTCGTGCTCGCTTGGCAGCGGTTTAATACTTGTGGTCGACAAGGACTCGAATAACAAAATTATGACCGTTTAGTAGCATCTCTCCATTCTATGACAATCCTTGTAAGTACTTCATTTTCTCGTCGGTTTTTACGATTGCCACAAAATTTCTTGTCCTCTATAGAGAATATCGTTTCCACATATATATTGACCAATGCAGGGAATGCCCTTTTGTTCTTGGCTTTCCGCAGCGCGAGAGTTACATCATACCATCCGAAAACAAGGAGAATAAGGCATATAACGCTGGATTTTCTTCAATTCGGCCAAATAAATTGCCGGATCATAGAGCACTGCGAAAGGTATGTTTGTCCCTACGAGGCTAATGTCTATAAAACATAATCTTGAATTTCCTTCAAAAGAAGTGCCAATGGGTTGAAACTTGTTTGAAAAATAGCGACGAATGATTCTTTCACTTCCGGGCCAAAAGTCATGTAAGGCTGAATTTAAGGGTACTCGGGCCTCTGGTGCAATGGGGAATTTTTTGGATTAGCGTGCTCGCCGATTTAATACTTATGGGTCGACACGGACTCCGAATGATAAAATTATGACCGTTTAGTGAACATCTCTCCATTCTGGCGATCCTTGAAAGTACTTCATTTTCTTGTGCTTTTTGCTGATTGCCCAAAATTTCTTGTCCTCTATAGAGGAATATCGTTTCCATATATATTGTGGATGCCGGGAATGCCCTTTTGTTCTTAGATTCTGACATGCCATTAGTAAAACAAGAGAATAAAACATATAACCGCTGGATTTTCTTTATTTTCTGACCAAAAGATTGCGGATCATAGAGCATCTGCGAAGAGTGCGTTTGTCCCTAAGAGCTAATGTCTATAACAACATAATCTCTCAATTTCCTTCAAAAGGAAGTGCCAATGGGTTGAAACTTGTACGAAAAACCGTGATGAATGATGTTCTTTGACTTCCGGGCCAAAAGTCTTGTAAGGCTGAATTTGAGGTACTTGGCCTCTGGTGCAAGTGGGTAGAATTTTTTGGATTCACGTGCTCGCGCAAGCAGTTTGAGTACTTATGGGTCCAACCACGGACTCGAGAATAAAATTATGACCGTTTTAGTGAACATCTCTCCATTCTTTGGCGGTCCTTGAAAGTACTTCATTTTCTCGTCGCTTTTGCTGATTGCCCCAAAATTTTTGTCCTCTATAGAGAATATCGTTTCCACATATATATTGACCGATGCAGAATGCCCTTTTGTTCTTGGCTTGAACAAATGAGATTCTGACATGCCATCCGGCGAAAACAAGGAGAATAAGGCATATAGGCTGGATTTTCTTCAATTTACTGCCAAATGAGATGGCCGGATCATAGAACATCTGCGAAAAGATGCGTTTGTTCCTACCGAAGGGCAAATGTCTATGAACATAATCTCTCAATTTCCTTCAAAAGTGCCAATGGGTTGAAACTTCTCTGAAAAATAGCGCCGAATGATGTTCTTTGACTTCGGGGCAAAAGTCACCTTAGGCTGAATTGAGGTACTCGGGCTCTGGTGCAATGGGTAGAATTTTTGGATCGCATGCTGCGCCCTTGGCTTGAGTTTAGTACTATGGGTCCGACACGGACTCCAGATAAATTATGACCGTTTTAGTGAACATCTCTCCATTCTTTGGAAGTCCTTGAAAGTAATACATTTATTTGTGCGCTTTTTTGCTGATGCCCCAAAATTTCTTGATAGAGCAAGGTGTCCGTCTTTCGATGAGATGGTGGATTTGCTTTGGTGGAAGTCGACTTTGTGATCGGACTCTGACGTCACGAGGGCGTCGCGCCTTATGTCGCTAAACCAACTCGAGAGGTTATTAACCACGCCGAACACGATCAACGACCACAGTGCATTTCCTGCGAGCAAGCGAAGAACAAGCAAAACTGAGATTGCAATCTGGATATTGCGAATATAAGATAAGCTTTATTGATCAAGGTGGGGTTACGTGGCCTTTATGCAGTCGTTGAACACAAAGCGAAATCTGCGAAGTTGCAGCTATGGCGAACTTTAATCTAAACAAAACCCAAAGTCTAAGCGTGCCCTAAGGGCTGTATATATGGAGGAAGAGGGGTGAATTCGTGGCCCTTGGTGAAGGTGAAAAGTAACCCTATCTCTTGTTCCCACATCACGGACTCTAAAATAGCCTATACTTATGTATTTCGAAATTACATGGGCGTGGCCCAATAATAAGGTGATGTAACACCTAGAATAGCCTCTGGACGAAATTTATGAAGTGGCATCTTGTATATTTCGTCAAGGCTTCATACTCATTATGGTGGCTTCAAAGTCTGAAATCATCACTTGTAACTCCGTTCTTGCTCAATGTTCATCCTTCTCCAAGCTAGGCCCTTCATTTGTAAGCAAAACAAATGTATCCAATTTAAGCGACATCATATTCTCATGAACATTAGAATCATTACCAAAAGCGAAAGTACACGGTAATTTAATTGTATGCGAGCTCTATTAATTAGTCCGGTATGTATTGCGGCGAGGGGGTGGGTGTAACAATAGTATTGATGTCCTCATCATGCTCCCTTCTTGAAATGAAGTCGTCCTCGTGGAAGTTCATCTTCCTCACCAAATATGGCTTCAAATCTCCAATGTTAAAGTGGGACTAACCCCAAAATCGTAGGCAGCTCAAGTTTATATGCATTATCATTTACTTTCTCCAACACCTTAAGGGGACCGCGACACGTGGCATTAGCTTTGATTTGCGCAAATGGAAATCTATCCTTCGCAAATGTAACCAAACAAGATCTCGGTGCAAACACAACATGTTTTCTACCCTATCTCCAGCAAGTTTATATTTAGCATTCATCGCTCAATGTTTTCCTTAGTTAACTCATGCATTTTAAAATCAATTCATACGTTCTTTAGCATCAAAATTAACCTTCTCCGAAGATGGAAGAGGCAACAAATCAATAGGTGCGCGGTGGGAAACCATACACAACTTCAAAAGGCACATCTTAGTAGTAGAATGCAATGAGCGATTATAAGCAAATTCAATATGAGGCAAGCATTCCTCCCACATTTCTTATTATTCTTTAGAACAGCCCTAAGCATAGTAGACAATGTTCTATTGACTACTTGAGTTTGTCCATCGGTTTGGGGTGACAAGTAGTACTAAAAAGCAGTTTAGTCCCCAACTTAGCCCATAAACATCTCCAAAAGTGGCTAAGAAATTTAGTATCACGATCTGAAACAATAGTATTTGGCACACCATGCAAGCGAATAATTTCACGAAAGAACAAATCAGCAATTATGACATCATCGCTTTTATGACATGGTATAAAGTGTGCCAATTAGAATCTATCCTTCTTTGTTCTAGGTAAACCTAAGACAAAGTCCATAGATATATCCTCCCAGGAACACTAGAGTGCGAGCAAAAGCATATATAAACCATGAAGATTAGTCGTGACTTAGCTTTTGACATGTAGTCACGTGACGATAAAAGCGCTCAACCTCCGTCATCTTTGGCCAAAAAATGTATGCGTCGTCCTCCGTCTTCTTCGCCAAAGTGTCCCATAGTCCTCCTCCATCGCCTCTGCAACAACAAAACCACGAGCGACTAGCTGGAATGCATAGCTTGTTAGCGCGGAACACAAATCCATCATTAACGACAAACTTGTTCCCATGTTCTTCCTTCTTTACAATTCGCAACACATATTTAAAATCAGCATCATGCACATATTGACCTTTGATGGTCTCCAAACCAAATATTTTCAAGTCAAGTTGTGAAAGCATAGTATAGCGGCGAGATAATGCATCGTAACATTTTCTTTACCCTTCTTGTGTTTAATGACATAAGGAAAGTCTCAATGAATTCAACCCATTTAGCATGTCTCTGATTCATTTTAGCTTGACTTTTATTATGTTTCAAAGATTCATGATCGAGCGATATAACAAATTCTTTGGGCCATAAATAATGTTGCCATGTTTCTAAAGTCACGAACAAGAGCATATAATTCTTTATCATAAGTAGAATAATTCAGACTAGGCCCTCAATTTTTGGAAAAGTATGCAACAGGTTTGCCATCTTGTAATAACACACCTCTAATCCAATTCCACTAGCATCACATTCAAGCTCAAAACTTATTAAAATCAGGAAGTTGGAGTAAAGGGCATGTGTCAACTTATCTTTCAATACCGTGAAGGCTTCTTCGTATGCGTTATCCCAAACAAAAGGCACATCCTTCTTTGTAAGCTCATTGAGAGGTGACAATGGTGCTGAAATCTCTCTAAAGCGCCTATAGAATCGGTGAGGCCAAAACTCCTCACTTGTGTGACCGTTTTGGGCTCGGCCAACTCTCAATAGCTTCAATCTTGGCTTTATCAACTTCAATTCCTGTGGAGTAACAACATAACCAGAAAAAAAGACTCAAATTGGTGCAAAGGTGCACTTCCCAAGGTTACAAACAAGCGTGCATCACGTGAAGCAATAAAACAACACGTAAATGTTCCAAATGTTCCTCCAAGATCTGCTATAAATCAATATGTCATCAAAGTAAACTACCACAAATCGTCCAATAAGCACGTAAAACTTGTTCATTAATCTCATGAAAGTACTAGGTGCATTAGTTAACCCAAAAGGCATGACTAACCACTCATATAATCAAACTTAGTTTTAAATGCTGTTTTCCATTCATCCCCAATTTCATCACAATTTGATGGTATCCACTACATAAATCAACTTTGGAGAATATTATAGAGCCACTCAATTCATCAAGCATATCATCTAGCCTAGGAATAGGATGGCGATAACAAATAGTAATATTATTAATGCCTCTACAATCAACACACATCGTGATGTACCATCCTTTTTCGGCACTAGAATAATAGGAACAGCACAAGGACTAAAGGATTAGCGTATATAACCTTTGTCAAGCTCTTGTACTTGACGCATAATCTCCTTCGTCTCCTCTGGATTAGTGCGGTATATGGCGCGGTTTAGCGTAAACCTGCGGGATTAGTCAATCGATGCTCAATCCCTCGAATAGGCGGTAATCGGTTGGCGTCTTGTGGAAAGGCGTCGGCGAACTCTGCAAAATGTTAGTGACAGCGAGGCGAAGGCGTCCTCGAATGAAAATAATGCCTCTTTGCACACAAAAGCATAACAAATAGATTTGCTGAAATCTAGCTCATCAATATCAGTTTGGTGGCAAATAAACATGCACTTAATTTTATTTGAAAGCAACACTAGATGGTTTATTATTAGGCTTCATTTGTTGCTCAAATTCTTTTGCCACAATCTGATTTTATTTGTTACTCTTCTCTGTTTTGCTTTATTAGCTCTATTAATATCATCTTTCAAAATAGAATCGAAGTCATAGGAAGCAAAGTAATATTTTTATCCTTATGAACAAGAGTATATTGTTTTCTACCATGGTGTCTGAAATTTTATCAAATTGCCAAGGTCTGCAAGTAATAAGGAACATGTTTCATAGGTACCACATCACAATCAACATAATCAGCATATGTAGAGATACTAAAATGCACAAGCAGTCGTGTTACCTTAACCTTTTGTTGTTGAACCATTGGATGTAGTAAGGATGTGGATGTGGTCTTGTGGTGAGAAAGCTTCTCCACCATCTCCATGCTAGCCAAGTTGTTGCAGCTCCCTCTATGCATGCGCCACGAAACGTTCCTACAACTCCTTGGTATGGAACAAATTGTACGATTTCTTCGACTTGTGTGACACTGCACACTCAAAACACGTTGAGCAACTAAACATTCATACATCGGCATCTTTAGGAGCCATGTATTGCGTCTCATGATCGAAATCATCTCCGTGTTCTTCACTGTAATAAACCGTCTCCTCATCATAGTCACTAAGCGGACTCCTTACCCACCATCCTCGATGGCAAATCACTGCAGGATTTGCATTCTATAATGACCTCTTCCCTTACAGATGACAAATAATATCCTTTGGTGTGCCCGAGTTGATGCCATGGAAGAAAGAGCTACAGCTGTAGGCGTGGTCGCTCTTTGCAGATAGTGGAGGTTGTGCCTGCTTTCTTGTAACAATTTGGAGGGCAGTGATGGAGTCTTTGGTGTAGTGGAAGTAGAGGATGCGCGTGGTGTCCATGATGAAAGTCGACTGCGAAAAAGTTAGTTCGGCATGCGCTTGTCGATCACGCACTTACGTTCAGCTTTACAAGCAAGATGGAATAAGGTGATATTAGTATACTCCGTATACTCTAGAATGAATCTGAATCTCTCTATTTATTCCACCTATAAAGCGTGCAAGCATAGCTTCATTCTCCTCAACAATACCACATCTAATCATGCGGTTTGTAATTCGATAATATTCTTCTCTGAAATTTTTCCTTGTCTTCGCGCTGCAATTTTGAAGCAATTCACGTTGATAATATGGTGGAACAGCGAGTCGCATAGCAGTTTTCAAAGCAGCCCAAGTAGGGAATAGGATATAATCTACAATGTTCGAGACCACCATAGGCGGACATCCGCGCCAACCCGGACATCCGGCGCCTCGCCAAAGCCCGACATCCGCCTTTTCCCGAAATCCGGCATCGACGACGAAACGCACCAAGTTTTGCACTTCAGCCGGACATCCGCCCGAGCCGGACATCCGGCGCCTCATGCCCCGGACATCCGCCCCCAGCCGGACATCCGGCGCTGTCTGCAAGATGAAGGAACGGGCCAAGGGCCCATGTACCCTCCAACTCGCCCCAACTTGTACTCAAGACTATATATACTTCTCCCCCTCCTCCTAGTTAGGGCAAAGAAATATGATAGCTCATTCTTAGGTGAGCTTTGCTCCTACCTCTACTCTTGAGAGAGAGACTACCACTCCCATGGAGTTCAAGATCTCCATGTGAGAAGATCCCGCGGGATATCATCAAGACCCCCTTGTGGGAAGATCCATCTAGGATATCATCAAGACCTCCTCTTGGAGATGAACCTTACCTTGTATCTTTCCCTTTGTTGTTCATGTACCTTGTGATCTTGTGTGTTTGATTGTCTAGTGGATGTGTGATTTGGACTTGTTCTTGAGTGTTTCCCCTTGAGATTTCTCCCCGTTCTTCCCTGTGTTCATCGTGTTCTTCGAGGGATCCCACTCCAAACGTGAAAGATCGTCGCTATAGGGTTCCACCCTGCATCATTATGGTATCATGAGCCACGTTGATCACGTTTTTGGAGCCCCTACCTCGTGTTTTCTAGCTTGATTTTGTTGTTTTCGTCCTAAATCCGAAAATCCCCACCAAAAATAGCCCCCAATTTTTTTGTGATTTGTTGGTTTGATGATGTTTTGTTGATTTTGATCCATGGATTTGCTTGGTTTCAAGTGGATCTAGCTTTCCCCCAAGTTTTCCCACCTTCCATCCACGAAATCCATCAAGTTTTGCCCCCGAAATCATCAATTTCCACCCCCAATTCAAAAATTTCCGCCCCAAACGAGATCTGGAATCGTCGGGCCGGACATCCGGGCCTCAGGCCGGACATCCGGGCCATCGGGCCGGACATCCGGGTCCCAAGCCGGACGTCCGGGCCCTGGAGCACCAAATCCGCACGGTTCTGGACATACACCCCCGGAAATCCGGGCTCAACCCCGGACATCCGACCCCTGTAGATTTCAGCCTCCCCGTTTCACCGTTTCGGCCATAACTAATTCATCCGAACTCCGATTTTGACGTTCTTTAGCTCATTTTGAAGCTATTGACATCCCCCAACCCACAAAAATAACACCAACACCATTTGACTCCATCAAATTTTTGGAAATTTGGCAAGTTTGCCTAGGCCCTCCACCATATCATCCGCATAACCACCACCGACTTCCGCAACCTAACCCATTTTGTTCCATATAGCATTAGTGGTTGCTTGAGTAGTGATTTGAGTCTCCTAAGGTGTTTCGGCTAATTAGGGATGGTTGCTTCTTCATCAACCACCACCACCAACATAACTTCCGCATAACCTTGCCCACCATACACTTCCCCCAACCCAATTTAACCCCATTTTGGTTGAGATTGTTTGAGTTGTGGCTTGTGTCTCCTAAGGTGTTTAGGCTACTTAGGGACGGCAACTTCAACTTCGACAAGTGTATAGCCATCACTCCACTTCCGCATTGCAAGTGCAAACCACCACCGCTTTCCGCTACCACCATTTGACATTTGTCATTTGAGATTTTGAGTTTGCGGTTTTTCCATTTCCTAAGGTGTTTCGGCTACTTAGGGACGAGTCTCCATCATCTTGGTATCTACACCAAGAACACCGCCACTCATCATCGCAAGGGCGGTAACCTCGACGACACCATTGTACATTCCCTTGCATTGCATTGTTAACCCCTAGCCCATTTTGCGTTACTTGCCTATCGAGACTAGCCATTTGAGTATTGCCGGCAACGTGACTTGTGCACATTAGTAGTCTACACCATACATTGCATACATACCATATCATCTTGGTATCATATCATCCATTGTGCCTCAAGTTTGTTCCCGCATATACACAATTGCTATCTTGGTTTGTGCATTGTGCAAATTGGCCATAGAAAAAAAAGAGAGAAAAAGCTTTTAAGCAAAAAGAGAGCAAAGAGCTCGTGAGCAAGTGCCATAGCATCATACCCCCATTGCAAATAAGAGCCATACCAAAGTCTACATCATATGATATCATGCTTGAGAGAAACACCGGGAACCATACATACATAGCATACTTGGGATAGAAGTTTATCCATTTCGCATCTATAGGTTGTGCACAAGTGTTGTATCCGCCTATTGAGCAATCGTGCTAGCGTCTCTCTTGAGTTGTGCAACACGAGCGTTTCCCGTGGACTCCACATTTTGTGCTCATTCCTTGGTTGCACGACCCCATTTATCTATCCGTGTGTGTTTCCGTGTACCATTTGCTATTGGTCTACTTGTTTCACTTGCGAATTTGTGAATCTTTTTCAACATTATTGACTCTTGCTAACATTTTGCATCAAATTTTGTGCCACTATCCTCACCGAGCTCTACCATAAGCTTTTACTTGTAGGTGTGAGTGAACAAGTCCGGTACCAATTCCACTATTCTTTCATCTCACATTGAGTGAAACGAGATACATCCTCAACTTTGGGAAAAGGTAACTTGGTATTGTTTATCTCATTTCCTACTCACCTCTACTCGAGTCTTGTGATGGATAGGCAAGGCATTTCACTTTCGGTCTACAACAACAACGACGAGTTCGATGCCATGAACAACAACTACGACGCTAAGATGGACAAGCACATGGAGGAGATAAAGGCCCTCATCAAGTCCTACAAGCGATCTTCCTCATCTTCGAGAAGATGCTCAAGAGCACATCCTTCCGAGCTACCACCTCCGGCAAGATCACATCGGCATCGACACCATCACCAACAAGAACGTGAAGGTCAAGAGCTCAACACCAACAACCGCTCAACGACTTCACCATCTCCCTTGGCATCTTCGCCAAGCGACTTCAAGGCATCTTCGCCTACGGACATATGGCATCTTCGCCAACAAGAACCTCAAGACTACACTCAAGAGAAGCTACCCAAGCTCAAGTCCGCGACTTCCACGAGCTACTACGACCTCGACACCAACCACAAGATTCCTTTCTATGGGACTCAAGAACCCGAGGAGTACCTCGAGTGGAAGCTACATCAAATTCCTCCCGAAGATCAAGTGAAGTGCGCCACAAGAAACTTCCACGACTACGCCTCGACATGGTGGCTTCACACACCTTCGGAGAGCTACGAGATGAGTTGGCCCAAGACGAAGAGAGCTTTACGGCGAGAGTTTGTGCCTCCAACCTACACGGAACAACTTCGACGCCAATTGGAGAACACCACCCAAGGATCCAAGTCCATCGACAAGTACTTCAAGGAGATGATGTTTGCCTTGCGACGAGCCGGCGTGGACGACCCCATGTCAATGAAGTTCCACTTCATGATGGGATTGCACAACGACATCTCCAAGACCATCTTCCTCGAGAACTACAAGTCCATCGACGACTACTACATTGGTGCTCTCAAGGCGGAACAAGAACTCATGAAGGCCAAGGCTTCTCCACCCCAAGCACACTTCGTGGCGACCAAGCTCTACGGCAAGCATGAGGCTAGTACCACCACGATGTCCAAGCCCGACAAGCTCCAAGACGATGCTCCCAAGTGTGACTTCACCGCCATCCCTCTTTGTGGCATTGATGATGCCGAGTCTACTTCGACTCTTTTTCAAGACGGTGCGGCGACGAGTTCGACTACGGAGACGTTCAAGGACCAAGCTTTGGAGGCGAGCGACAAGGTGGCGAGCAAGGATGATGCTTCCATCTTAGGAGGCGAGAGTGATGAGGTGCCATCTTCGGCCTTCATCCACGACGAGAGTGATGTTGAGCCATCTTCGGCATTCATCCATGACGAGAGTGATGTTGAGCCATCTTAGGCCTTCATCCACGACGAGAGTGATGATGTGCCATCTTCGGCCTTCATCCATGGCGACCACGACGAGATGGTTGAGCATGGGACTTTCCCTTCGACCACGGTGATGTATCATGACTTGAGTGACTTGTGCCACCATATTGAGAGTGAGAGTGACTTCACCACTAGCCCCATATATGATGAGTTGCCACAATTCCCATGTGAGGAGAGCCACAACCCCCACCACTTGAGTGAGATGAGTGACTCCACCATACGTGAGTTTGAGTGCACCTATTTTGAGGGAGTGAGTGAACCACCACATAGAGAGAGTGAGATAGTTGATAACGCGAGGCCATTTGCATTTCTAACAACTTGACCTCTACCTCTATTGTGTCTTCTCGTTTGGTGCTAGGTCCCATTTATGATGACGCACCGATCCTCGACGACTTCGTCCTCCCTTTGGACAAGACGATGGCCATAGTGGAATATGATGCACCCCCCACATGGTTCCATCAAGATGATGATATTGACCACCATTTGGTCTTTCCCACCTCACCTACACCACTTGAGTGGAATGACAAAGGTAACATAGGTGAAGGTGATGCTCTAGTCCCACTAGTGGACATTCTTGACATTGATTGCTTGCATGATGTTGATCCACCTATTGCCATGCTTCATGCTAGTATGATTTCCCCATGCGATGATTTGCCCAATTATGATGAGTATGATGATTCTATTGTGGAGTCTATTAGTTGTGATGCCATGTTACATAGGATTTCTTGTGACAATTCTTTAGGTCACATCATGTTTGATAATCAGCTTGACTTGTCATATGCTATGCATGAGATCAACCATATGTCTTATTTGCAATCTCTTCATAGTGACTATGCATATGCCATTAAAATAAACCCAATTTGCACATATGACATAGATGACAAGCCCATGGTTATTGGCATTTGTTTCTCTTGTGATGATATTGATATGCTCCCTTTGCATCATTTATCTCATATGCCATGCCATGACCACCTAGCTTCGGATATGCATTGTTTTGGATGTTGTCCATTTTCTCCATATGATGTTTCCGATATTGCTCATGAGGAGACCCCCATAGTTTCCTCATACATTTTAGGAGATTTTGACCCATCCCATCCATTGCATGATCCCAATACTTGTGTGCACCATATGCTCCCCATGAATAAACATGATATTGATGTGCCATATACTTGCATTCTCAATTTGTGTCCCCATCGTGTCATACATAATAACTATTCTTTCATGATGGATGACATGTTCTTATACCATGCATCAAATTTCTTTGAGCGATGCTTATCTTGTGCTAACTCACACGTGCACATACACATCATGATGGATGATGTGTACATTTACCACGCACACAATTTCTTTGGTTTGTGTCTCTTTTGTGTAGGTACCCATGAATACTTGTCAACCTCGCAATCCCACGAGTTGACAAAACGAGCTCTTGAGAGCAATGACGATTTGGGATCCCGTGGACTATCCTTACCACCGTTCCCTTCGCGCAAGGACTACGCGCAACTCCTCTACTTGGCTCTCACACGGCTATGGGCCATTTACCACTTCTCACGTTATGCTCATTTTACCGTGTTCACTTTGCATGTTATGCTTGCTTCTATGCCTTTGCCATGCAATTGTGACCCTTGTTTGCATCTACCCATGATTCTCCATTATGATATTCCTATGTGTATTTGCATGCTTGGTGGAGATCCTTGTTGCTTTTGCCATGTTTATCATGTGCCCCTTTCTATTGATGCTTGTTGTTTTGGGAGAGTCATGATGACCCATTGCTATTCACATATGGCCTCTCGCCAATACATTCATGATATTGTACTCATATCTTGCTTTCATGCTTGTGCTATGACTTGTGAATTATGCATGCCCACTATTTGCACCAATGACATGTTTGCCATGATTCCTCCTAGTATGTTGCATCTTCGCACTACTAGCTTGCTTGATTTGATAGCTATGAATGCTCGCTATGTTGCATCACCCATGTTCCACTACTTGCTTTCTTGGGTTGATGACATATATGCTCATGCCTCTCACATGATATATCTTGATCATTGTCTCTTGTGTTATAAGTGCTCATCTCATGCGGTTGATGACAACCATCTATATGCTTTGCACATGATTCGTATTGCTTCGTGTCATATATCTCCATGTATTGCCTCTCTCATGCTAGATGATTTGCCATGTATTGAGTGCAACAATGCCTATAGTCTTGCTCTTAAGATTGCCCCCATAGCATTCTTACATATGTTTGGAGATTTTGACATATTCCTTGTGAAGCATGCTTGTCTTACCTCTTTGCACCATATACCTAGTGCCTTGAATATTGCCATTGTTGCATCATATTATTCATGCACTTGTGCTTCTAATGGTTATGTGCAAGAGAAGAGAACCATCAGGATGGATGATGTGTTTATCTACCATGCGCATACGCTCTTTATTTTTTTGTGTGCATGTGTAGGATACGTGGACTTCGTGTCGACTTCCACCTCACGTGAGTTGACCATTCGAGCTCTTGAGAGCGAGCCTCATACATTCGACCACGACTCGCTTCTACACCACATTTCCTACCACTTCGGCATTGTGAAGGACGCACAAGGACATGCTTTCGAGGTGATATCATTCTATCTCGAGAACACACAAACCATGAGCATGCATATTGTGGATCATACTTCATGTGTTGCTTGCTCCATTGCTATGCCCCATGACATATATGCCTTGTGTGTTGCATCTAGTTCTTCACATATGCCATGTCCCTTTGCTTATCACATGCTTGACTTGATTGCCTCACACATGTTGAACAATTGCTCTTTCCATTGTGTGGAGTGCCACGATATCTTCACTACACCCTATGCACGTTATGCTTGGATTGTCTTGCACTTGCCCCATGTGTTTAGACATTTCACTATATTTGGTGTTGTGAATGACTCTTATGCCTACCATAGACCGTTCATTGAGTTCTTTATGCATGCTTGCTATGACTTTGAGGTAGATGCTTGTTCACTTATCACACATATTTGCATCTTGACCTCCCATTTACATGCTTGTTCCCATGATGTACTTGATTGTGCTCAATTTATATTTCCAAATGTCATGACACACTTCTTTGTCAAACCATATGCCATGCTTGATGACAACACTTGTTGGGTGAATCACCTCTTGAATGCTTGGTTTTGCTCTTACGACAACCACATTTTTTTTCCAAGTGCTTGTTATCTTTGCTACTTTTGAAGGAATTACAAGATGGTGCGACATTGTAGAGTGCCCATTTCGAGTTTCAAGATGATGAGTGCTTGGTGACCGACCATTTCGACACGGCACCGCCATCTCTTTCCCATGGTGATTTGGTTTTCGATCCGAAGTCGGATCTTTTCCAAGGGGGAGGGGATGATGCGGAGCATCCTACGGTCATCACCATGTCAAGAGTCCGTTTGGCAAGTGACACGTGCGACCTCTACTTCTCATACATAAAGGTGAATCTTCTCCTTTACATGTGCTCACTTGACCCCTTCGAGGATGGTATACTACTTGACACTTCTCCCGTGTGCATGCATAGGTATTGTCGGAGCTTCACGGATGTTGAGGCGGAGTGCAAGCGTCAAGGAACAACTACACCATCCGCGAGGGAAGCCTCGGCGGCAGCGGAAGAAGACGGAGCTATCGGCTTCAGCCGCCGACATCCGGGCGAGGATCGGACATCCGGCGCTGTGCAACCGCCAAGGAGCTGCACCAACAGACGGCCAACAAGATCGGCGGCCGGACATCCGCGCCAACCCCGACATCCGGCGCCTCGCAAAGCCGGACATCCGTCCTTTTCCCGAATCCGCATCAACGATAAAACGCACCAGTTTTGCACTTCAGCCCGGACATCCGCCCGAGCCCCGACATCCGGCGCCTCATGGCTCCTCGACATCCGCCCCACCGGACATCCGGCGCTGTCTGCAAGACAAAGGAAGGGCCAAGGGCCCATGTACCCCTCCAACTCGCCCCAACTTGTACTAGCACTATATATACTTCCTCCTCCTCCTAGTTAGGGCAAAGAATATGATAGCTCATTCTTAGGTGAGCTTTGCTCCTACCTCTACTCTTGAGAGAGAGAGACTACCACTCCCATGGAGTTCAAGACCTCCATGTGAGAAGATCCTGCGGGATATCATCAAGACCCCCTTGTGGGAAGATCCATCTAGGATATCATCAAGACCTCCTCTTGGAGATGAACCTTACCTTGTATCTTTCCCTTTGTTGTCCATGTACCTTGTGATCTTGTGTGTTTGATTGTCCAGTGGATGTGTGATTTGGACTTGTTCTTGAGTGTTTCCCCTTGAGATTTCTCCCCGTTCTTCCCCGTGTTCATCGTGTTCTTCAAGGGACCCCACTCCAAACGTGAAAGATCATCGCTATAGGGTTCCACCCTGCATCACACGGACTCCGAATGACAAAATTATGACCATTTTAGTGAACATCTCTCCATTCTATGGCAGTCCTTGAAAGTACTTCATTTTCTCGTGCGCTTTTTGCCTGATTGCCCCAAAATTTCTTGTCCTCTATAGAGGAGATATCGTTTCCACATATATATTGACCGATGCCAGGAATGCCCTTTTGTTCTTGGCTTTCACGCGCATGAGTTACATCAAACCATCCGGCGAAAACAAGGAGAATAAGGCATATAGCCGCTGGATTTTCTTCAATTTATGGCCAAATGAAATTGCCCGGATCATAGAGCATCTGCAGAAAGGTACGTTTATCCCTACCAGGGGGGCTAATGTCTATAAGAAACATAATCTCTCAAAATTCCTTCAAAAGGAAGTGCCAATGGGTTCGGAAACTTGTCTGAAAAACAGCGACGAATTATTATCTTTGACTTTCAGGGCCAAAAAGTCCTGCTTAAGGCTGAATTTGAGGGTACTCCGGGCCTCCTGGTGCAAGCGAGTAGAATTTTTTGGATTCGCGTGCTCCCCGCGAGCAGTTTGAATACATATGGGTCCGACACGGACTCCGAATGATAAAATCATGACCGTTTTAGTGAACATCTCTCCATTCTTTGGCAGTCCTTGAAAGTACTTCATTTTCTCGTCCGCTTTTTGCCTGTTTGCCCCAATATTTCTTGGCCTCTATAGAGGAGATATCGTTTCCACATATATATTGACCGATGCCTGGAATGCCCTTTTGTTCTTGGCTTTCACGCGCATGAGTTACAGCATGCCATCCGGCGAAAACAAGGAGAATAAGGCATAGAGCCGCTGAATTTTCTTCAATTTACGGCCAAATGAGATTGCCCGGATTATAAACCATCTGCATAAAGGTACGTTTGTCCCTACTAGGGGGGCTAATGTCTATAAGCAACACAATCTCTCAAATTTCCTTCAAAAGGAAGTTCCAATGGGTTCGGAAACTTGTCTGAAAAACAGTGACGAATTATGTTCTTTGACTTTTAGGGCCAAAAAGTCCTGCTTAAGGCCGTATTTGAGGGTACTCCGGGCCTCCTGGCACAAGCGGGGATTATTTTCTAGATTCGCGTGCTCGCCGCGAGCAGTTTGAGTACTTGTGGTCTGACAAGGACTCCGAATGACAAAATTATGACCGTTTTAGTGAGCATCTCTCCATTCTATGACAATCCTTGTAAGTACTTCATTTTCTCGTGCGGTTTTTACCTGATTGCCACAAAATTTCTTGTCCTCTATAGAGGAGATATCGTTTCCACATATATATTGACCAATGCCAGGAATGCCCTTTTGTTCTTGGCTTTCACGCGCATGAGTTACATCATACCATCCGGCGAAAACAAGGAGAATAAGGCATATAGCCGCTGGATTTTCTTCAATTTACGGCCAAATGAAATTGCCCAGATCATAGAGCACCTGCAGAAAGGTATGTTTGTCCCTACCAGGGGGGCTAATGTCTATAAGAAACATAATCTATTGAATTTCCTTCAAAAGGAAGTGCCAATGGGTTCAGAAACTTGTTTGAAAAATAGCGACGAATGATGTTCTTTCACTTTCAGGGCCAAAAAGTCATGCTTAAGGCTGAATTTAAGGGTACTCCGGGCCTCCTGGTGCAAGCGGGTAGAATTTTTTGGATTCGCGTGCTCGCCGCGAGCAGTTTGAGTACTTATGGGTCCGACACGGACTCCGAATGATAAAATTATGACCGTTTTAGTGAACATCTCTCCATTCTTTGGCAGTCCTTGAAAGTACTTCATTTTCTTGTGCTTTTTTTGCCTGATTGCCCCAAAATTTCTTGTCCTCTATAGAGGAGATATCGTTTCCACATATATATTGACCGATGCCAGGAATGCCCTTTTGTTCTTCGCTTTCACGCGCATGAGTTACAGCATGCCATTCAGCGAAAACAAGGAGAATAAGGCATATAGCCGCTGGATTTTCTTTATTTTACGGCCAAAAGAGATTGCCCGGATCATAGAGCATCTGCAGAAAGGTACGTTTGTCCCTACCGGGGGGCTAATGTCTATAAGCAACATAATCTCTCGAATTTCCTTCAAAAGGAAGTGCCAATGGGTTCGGAAACTTGTCTGAAAAACCGTGATGAATGATGTTCTTTGACTTTCAGGGCCAAAAAGTCTTGCTTAAGGCTGAATTTGAGGGTACTTCGGGCCTCCTGGTGCAAGTGGGTAGAATTTTTTGGATTCACGTGCTCGCCGCAAGCAGTTTGAGTACTTATGGGTCCAACACGGACTCCGAATGATAAAATTATGACCGTTTTAGTGAACATCTCTCCATTCTTTGGCAGTCCTTGAAAGTACTTCATTTTCTCGTCCGCTTTTTGCCTGATTGCCCCAAAATTTTTTGTCCTCTATAGAGGAGATATCGTTTCCACATATATATTGACCGATGCCAGGAATGCCCTTTTGTTCTTGGCTTTCGGGCAAATGAGTTACAGCATGCCATCCGGCGAAAACAAGGAGAATAAGGCATATAGACGCTGGATTTTCTTCAATTTACGGCCAAATGAGATGGCCCGGATCATAGAGCATCTGCAGAAAGGTACGTTTGTTCCTACCGGGGGGCAAATGTCTATAAGCAACATAATCTCTCGAATTTCCTTCAAAAGGAAGTGCCAATGGGTTCGGAAACTTCTCTGAAAAATAGCGACGAATGATGTTCTTTGACTTCCAGGGCCAAAAAGTCCTGCTTAAGGCTGAATTTGAGGGTACTCCGGGCCTCCTGGTGCAAGCGGGTAGAATTTTTTGGATTCGCATGCTCGCCGCGAGCAGTTTGAGTACTTATGGGTCCGACACGGACTCCAAATGATAAAATTATGACCGTTTTAGTGAACATCTCTCCATTCTTTGGAAGTCCTTGAAAGTAATACATTTTATCGTGCGCTTTTTGCCTGATTGCCCCAAAATTTCTTGATAGAGGCAAAGGTGTCCCGTCTTTCGATGAGATGGTGGATTTCGCTTTGGTGGAAGTCGACTTTGACGATCGGACTACGAACGTGCGAGGACGTCGCGCCTTAGCAATCGCTAAACCAACTCAGAGAGGTTATTAACCACGCCGGAGCACGATCAACCTGACCACGAGGGTCTGTTTCCTGCGAGCAAACGAAGAACAAGCAAGAAACTGAGATTGCAATCTGGATATTGCGAATATAAGATGAAAGCTTTATTGATCAAGGTGGGGTTCTGTGACGCTTTGTGCAGTCGTTGAACACAAACGGCACGCGAAGTTGCAGCTATGGCGAACTTTAATCTAAACAAAACCCAAAGTCTAAACGGTGCCCTAAGGGCTGTATATATGGAGGAAGAGGGGGTGAATTTCGTGGCCCTTGGTGAAGGTGTCCGAAAGTAACCCTATCTCTTGTTTCCCCACACATACGGACTCTAAAAATAGCCTATACTTATGTATTTCGAAATTACATGGGCGTGGCCCAATAATAAGGTGACGCAACACCTAGAATAGCCTCTGGACGAAATTTATGAAGTGGCATCTTGTATATTTCGTCCAAGGCTTCATGCACTCATTATGGTGGCTTCAAAGTCCTGAAATCATCACTTGTAACTCCGTTCTTGCTCCAATGTTCATCCTTCTCCAAGCTAGGCCCTTCATTTGTAAGCAAAACAAATGTATCCAATTTAGGCAGCATCATATTCTCATGAACATTAGAATCATTACCAAGAAACGAAAGTACCTGGTAATTTAATTGGCAAGCGCGAGCTCTATTAATTGGTCCAGTATGTATTGCAGCAGGGGCTGTGGGTGTAACAATAGTATTGATGTCCTCATCATGCTCCCCTTCTTGAAATGAAGTCGTCCTCGACGGAAGTTCATCTTCCTCACCCAAATATGGCTTCAAATCTCCAATGTTAAAAGTGGGACTAACCCCAAAATCTGTAGGCAGCTCAAGTTTATATGCATTATCATTTACTTTCTCCAACACCTTAAGGGGACCAGCAGCACGTGGCATTAGCTTTGATTTGCGCAAATCAGGAAATCTATCCTTACGCAAATGTAACCAAACAAGATCTCCAGTGCAAACACAACATGTTTTCTACCCTTATCTCCAAAAGTTTATATTTAGCATTCATACGCTCAATGTTTTCCTTAGTTAACTCATGCATTTTAAAATCAATTCAGCACGTTCTTTAGCATCAAAATTAACCTTCTCCGAAGATGGAAGAGGCAACAAATCAATAGGTGCGCGAGGTAGGAAACCATACACAACTTCAAAAGGGCACATCTTAGTAGTAGAATGCAATGAACGATTATAAGCAAATTCAATATGAGGCAAGCATTCCTCCCACATTTTCTTATTATTCTTTAGAACAGCCCTAAGCATAGTAGACAATGTTCTATTGACTACTTCAGTTTGTCCATCAGTTTGGGGGTGACAAGTAGTACTAAAAAGCAGTTTAGTCCCCAACTTAGCCCATAAACATCTCCAAAAGTGGCTAAGAAATTTAGTATCACGATCTGAAACAATAGTATTTGGCACACCATGCAAGCGAATAATTTCACGAAAGAACAAATCAGCAACATTAACAGCATCATCGCTTTTATGACATGGTATAAAGTGTGCCAATTCGAGAATCTATCCCTTCTTTGTTCTAGGTAAACCTAAGACAAAGTCCATAGATATATCCTCCCAAGGAACACTAGGTACAGGCAAAGGCATATATAAACCATGAAGATTGAGTCGTGACTTAGCTTTTTGACATGTAGTGCAGCGAGCAATAAAACGCTCAACCTCCCGTCTCATCTTTGGCCAAAAGAAATGTGTAGCAAGTACGTCCTCCGTCTTCTTCACGCCAAAGTGTCCCATTAGTCCTCCTCCATGCGCCTCCTGCAACAACAAAACACGAACGGAGCTAGCTGGAATGCATAGCTTGTTAGCACGGAACACAAATCCATCATTAACGACAAACTTGTTCCATGTTCTTCCTTCTTTACAATTCTGCAACACATATTTAAAATCAGCATCATGCACATATTGACCTTTGATGGTCTCCAAACCAAATATTTTCAAGTCAAGTTGTGAAAGCATAGTATAGCGACGAGATAATGCATCAGCAATAACATTTTCTTTACCCTTCTTGTGTTTAATGACATAAGGGAAAGTCTCAATGAATTCAACCCATTTAGCATGTCTACGATTCATTTTAGCTTGACTTTTATTATGTTTCAAAGATTCATGATCAGAACGTATAACAAATTCTTTGGGCCATAAATAATGTTGCCATGTTTCTAAAGTACGAACAAGAGCATATAATTCTTTATCATAAGTAGAATAATTCAGACTAGGCCCACTCAATTTTTCAGAAAAGTATGCAACAGGTTTGCCATCTTGTAATAACACACCTCCTAATCCAATTCCACTAGCATCACATTCAAGCTCAAAACTCTTATTAAAATCAGGAAGTTGGAGTAAAGGAGCATGTGTCAACTTATCTTTCAATACCGTGAAGGCTTCTTCATGTGCAGTATCCCAAACAAAAGGCACATCCTTCTTTGTAAGCTCATTGAGAGGTGCAGCAATGGTGCTGAAATCTCTCACAAAACGCCTATAGAATCCAGCGAGGCCAAGAAAACTCCTCACTTGTGTGACCGTTTTGGGCTGCGGCCAACTCTCAATAGCTTCAATCTTGGCTTTATCAACTTCAATTCCCTGTGGAGTAACAACATAACCAAGAAAAGACACTCGGTCGGTGCAAAAGGTGCACTTCCCAAGGTTACCAAACAAACGTGCATCACGTAGAGCAATAAAAACAACACGTAAATGTTCCAAATGTTCCTCCAAAGATCTGCTATAAATCAATATGTCATCAAAGTAAACTACCACAAATCGTCCAATGAAAGCACGTAAAACTTCGTTCATTAATCTCATGAAAGTACTAGGTGCATTAGTTAACCCAAAAGGCATGACTAACCACTCATATAATCCAAACTTAGTTTTAAATGCTGTTTTCCATTCATCCACCAATTTCATACGAATTTGATGGTATCCACTACGCAAATCAACTTTGGAGAATATTATAGAGCCACTCAATTCATCAAGCATATCATCTAGCCTAGGAATAGGATGACGATAACAAATAGTAATATTATTAATGCCTCTACAATCAACACACATACGTGATGTACCATCCTTTTTCGGCACTAGAATAATAGGAACAGCACAAGGACTAAGGGATTCGCGTATATAACCTTTGTCAAGCAGCTCTTGTACTTGACGCATAATCTCCTTCGTCTCCTCCGGATTGGTACGGTATGGCGACGGTTTGGCGATGAAGCACCGGAATTAAGTCAATCGATGCTCAATCCCTCGAATAGGCGGTAATCCCGGTGGCACGTCTTGTGGAAAGACGTCAGCGAACTCCTGCAAAATGTTAGTGACAGCAGGAGGCAAAGAGGAAGGCACGTCCTCGAATGAAAATAATGCCTCTTTGCACACAAAAGCATAACAAATAGATTTGCTGAAATCTAGCTCATCAATATCAGATTTGGTGGCAAATAAACATGCACTTTTCAATTTTATTTCAGAAGCAACACTAGATGGTTTATTATTAGGCTTCATTTGTTGCTCAAATTCTTTTGCCACAATCTGATTTTCGCTGTTACTCTTCTCCTGTTTTGCTTTATTAGCTCTATTAATATCATCTTTCAAAATAGAATCAGGAGTCATAGGAAGCAAAGTAATATTTTTATCCTTATGAACAAGAGTATATTGATTGTTTCTACCATGGTGTACAGAATTTTTATCAAATTGCCAAGGTCTACCAAGTAATAAGGAACATGTTTCATAGGTACCACATCACAATCAACATAATCAGCATATGTAGAGATACTAAAATGCACACAAACAGTACGTGTTACCTTAACCGTGCCGCTGTTGTTGAACCATTGGATGTAGTAAGGATGTGGATGTGGTCTTGTGGTGAGAGAAAGCTTCTCCACCATCTCCATGCTAGCCAAGTTGTTGCAGCTCCTCCGTCTACATGACGCCGCATGAGCGTTCCTTCACAACTCCCTTGGTATGGAACAAATTGTGCCTCTGATTTTGCTCAGCTTGTGTGACCTGCACACTCAAAACACGTTGAGCAACTAAACATTCATACCACAAGATCTTTAGGAGCCATGTATTGCGTCTCATGATCGTAATCATCTCCACCGTGTTCTTCACACATAATAAGAGCCAACGTCTCCTCATCATAGTCACTAGCGGACTCATACCCACCATCCTCAGTAGCAATCATCACACGCTGAGATTTGCATTCTCTCGCATAATGACCTCTTCCCTTACAACGATGACAAATAATATCACTGGTGTGCCCAGTTGATGCCATGGAAGAAGAAGAGCTCTGTGTAGGCCCGGCAGGTGCGCTCTTTGCAGATAGTGGAGGTTGTGCCTGCTTTCTTGTAACACGGCTGGAGGTAGCAGCTGATGGAGGTGCTGGTGTAGTGGAAGTAGAGGATGCACGCGGTGTCCATGATGAAAGTCGACCTGCAGAAAAGTTAGTTCGCGCCAATGCTTGTCGATCCTGCACTTCACGTTCAGCTTTACAAGCAAGATGGAATAAACGAGTGATATTAGTATACTCCGTATACTCTAGAATGGTCTGAATCTCTCTATTTATTCCACCTATAAAACGTGCAAGCATAGCTTCATTCTCCTCAACAATACCACATCTAATCATGCCGGTTTGTAATTCCCGATAATATTCTTCTACAGAATTTTTCCTTGTCTTAAACGCTGCAATTTTTGAAGCAATTCACGTTGATAATATGGTGGAACCCAACGAGTACGCATAGCAGTTTTCAAAGCAGCCCAAGTAGCGGGAATAGGATATAATCTACAATGTTCGCACCACCATACACATGCAAAACTAGTGAAAGCACAAACAAGAGCAACAAAAACGTCTCTCCTCGGGATATTGTAAACATGTAAAACGTTGTTCAGTTTCTAACTCCCAAGTAAGATATATATCAGAACATATCTACCCTCAAATGGTGGAATATTCAATTTCAGTTTAGGAATATGGACATCATCTCGCACTGAGGCGGTGGTGCAGGCCTACCATTACGAATATATACCGAGGTCGACCTGCTGGTGGTGGTGCTGGGTGGCTGCACGCAGATTCTGATTTTGATCAACCTCATCCTCATAATCGCCCGCATACTCATCATCCTCCTCGGTACCAAAGAAGCAATGATGGCAGGAGCCAAAGAAGCACCAACAAAGCGAGAGCAGCTGCACCAGAATTTTGTCCTGGCTGAATAGGAACACGCCGAGCTCGTCCATACCGATTCGGAAGGGGCGTAGTTGTTGTTGTTGCAGAGGTGCGATAGGTGCAGCCGGCGGTGGTTGTGGAAAACGCAGCGAGCAATTCATTAAACTTGCTATCAAGCTTTGTTTCAAACATCTTCTCAATGCCATCTATCTTCTCCATGGCCTCGTCAAATCTGTTCAAACATCTTGCACCTGTCCACTCATCATTTGCTGAAATTTATCATGTAGTTGTTTGTTAAATCGAGTTCTCCCAATCAGTCTCATCGGTTTGTGATCCTACCATGGTTAGCAGCAAATAGAAACACACAAGAATATGATCCTACAGACTACTAAGAAGTTGTGCTGGTGTATCACAAACCCGTCAAGCAAATCTCAAATTCTTACCAGTTCTTACCCAGCAGCAGGTGGTGATCGGCAACCATTGTAGTCAAAATTCTCAAAGCTTGGATATAGCGATTACCAGGGAGAGTCCAACGCACGACGTAGATGTATGTGGAGCTGGGAAGGCTTATAAGATGGTACCAAAAAGGATCAGCAATAATCAATTCAGAGATGCAAAGTTGAATAAACGCTCAACGACGGTACTGTGCTGGTCCTAGGCTAGACCGTGCTAGAGACGCGAGCCTAGAACACTAACAAAATCACGGCGCTACACGTAAACAAGGTAAAAGCACAATCTGGAATTTTTTTTTGGCTCCCTTTTTTTTGCGCTGCTTTTTTTTTGTGAAAATCACTATAATGGCGAGTGTCTCAAAACTCTTCCCAGGTCAAACTGACAGGATGGGCACGAAATTTTTTCGACCAATTTTTTTTCGATTGCTCGACCCAAAAACTGGAAACGGGTCCAAAAAACTTTCTATAACGGCGACTGTCTCAATACGCTTAGAAACACCTAAAAATAGGATAGCCAGAATTTTTTTTGTCAAGTGCGTTTTTGGAAAATTTTGGGCCTAAACGGAGGGTGGTTTCCGGACTCCTTTTTTTTGGAAACCAACCTCTTCTACGGACGGCAAAAGATTGCTGGAATCCGAAACCTACTCCGGCAAGGAAAAACGAATCAGAAACTAGATGGATCCCGAAAACAAACCTAATATGCAAGGAACTCGGATTGGTGGTGGATATATGGTGGTAGGATATAGCAGTGGTGGTGGTATATGATAGCGGTGGTGGTATATGGATACGGATTCGAAGCGGTGGTGGTAGATGGCAGGGGCGATGATGATGGTGCGGCAGCGGCGTGACAACTTATGACCAGAACTTGAAACTCTAAAAGACTAGACTCTAAGACCAGCAACTAGACACGACGATGCAACCGCAAATTCAACAACGCAAAAACAGAAAAGATTATGCAAAGGCTCAGATTGGTTCGGATATGATGAGCTAACCCTAATTTTTTTGTGTGGCTTTTTCGCGGACTGTAGGTATGAAGAACAGACTCGATCTAAACTACAAAAAACTGTAAAATCTCACCGAGCAACCTAGATATCTGATACCACTTGATAGAGGCAAAGGTGTCCCGTCTTTCGATGAGATTGTGGATTTCGCTTTGGTGGAAGTCGACTTTGACGATCCGACTACGAACGTGCGAGGACGTCGCGCCTTAGCAATCGCTAAACCAACTCTGAGAGGTTATTGACCACGCCGGAGCACGATCAACCTGACCACGAGGGTCGGTTTCCTGCGAGCAAACGAAGAACAAGCAAGAAACTGAGATTGCAATCTGGATATTGCGAATATAAGATGAAAGCTTTATTGATCAAGGTGGGGTTATGTGACGCCTTTGTCTGGTCGTTGAACACAAACGAAGTATGCGAAGTTGCAGCTATGGCGAACTTTAATCTAAACAAAGCCCAAAGTCTAAACGGTGCCCTAAGGGCTGTATATATGGAGGAAGAGGGGGTGAATTTCGTGGCCCTTGGTGAAGGGGCCGAAACTAACCCTATCTCTTGTTTCCCCACACATACGGACTCTAAAAATAGCCTATACTTATGTATTTCGAAATTACATGGGCCTGGCCCAATAATAAGGTGACGCAGCACCTAGAATAGCCTCTGGACGAAATTTATGAAGTGGCATCTTGTATATTTCGTCCAAGGCTTCATGCACTCAATATGGTGGCTTCAAAGTCCTGAAATCATCACTTGTAACTCCATTCTTGTTCCCCTTGCGCATGCCATCATCTCCATGCTTGTTCTTGCTCCAATGTTCATCCTTCTCCAAGCTAGGCCCTTCATTAGTAAGCAAAACAAATGTATCTAATTTAGGCAGCATCATATTCTCATGAGCATAAGAATCATTACCAAGAAACGAAAGTACCTGGTAATTTAGTTGGCGTGCACGAGCTCTAGTAATTGGTCCAGTATGTATAGCAGCAGGGGCTGTGGTTGTAACAATAGTATTGATGTCCTCATCATTTCTTGTCCTTTATAGAGGAGATATCGTTTCCACATATATATTTACCGATGCCAGGAATGCCCTTTTGTTCTTGGCTTTCACGCGCATGAGTTACAGCATGCCATCCGGCGAAAACAAGGAGAATAAGGCATAGAGCCGCTGGATTTTCTTCAATTTACGGCCAAATTAGATTGCCCGGATCATAGAGCATCTGCATAAAGGTACGTTTGTCCCTACCAGGGGGGCTAATGTCTATAAGCAACATAATCTCTTGAATTTCCTTCAAAAGGAAGTGCCAATGGGTTCAGAAACTTGTCTTAAAAAATAGTGACAAATGATGTTCTTTGACTTTCAGGGCCAAAAAGTCCTGCTTAAGGCCGTATTTGAGGGTACTCTGGCCTCCTGGCACAAGCGGGGAGTATTTTCTAGATTCGCACGCTCGCCACGAGCAGTTTGAGTACTTGTGGGTCCGACACGGACTCCGAATGACAAAATTATGACCGTTTTAGTGAACATCTCTCCATTCTATGGCAATCCTTGAAAGTACTTCATTTTCTCGTGCGCTTTTTGCCTGTTTGCCCAAAAATTTCTTGTCCTCTATAGAGGAGATATCGTTTCCACATATATATTGACCGATGTTAGGAATGCCCTTTTGTTCTTGGCTTTCACGTGCATGAGTTACATCATACCATCCGGCAAAAACAAGGAGAATAAGGCATATAGCCGCTGGATTTTCTTCAATTTATGGCCAAATGAAATTGCCCGGATCATAGAGCATCTGCAGAATGGTACGTTTGTCCCTACCAGGGGGGCTAATGTCTATAAGAAACATAATCTCTCGAATTTCCTTCAAAAAGAAGTGCCAATGGGCTCGGAAACTTGTCTGAAAAACAGCGACGAATGATGTTCTTTGACATTGAGGGCCAAAAGTCCTGCTTAAGGCTGAATTTGAGGGTACTCCGGGCCTTCTGGTGCAAGCGGGTAGAATTTTTTGGATTCGCATGCTCGCCGCGAGCAGTTTGAGTACTTATGGGTCCGACACGGACTCCGAATGATAAAATTATGACCGTTTTAGTGAACATCTCTCCATTCTTTGGCAGTCCTTGAAAATACTTTATTTTCTCGTGCGCTTTTTGCATGATTGCCACAAAATTTCTTGTCCTCTATAGAGGAGATATCGTTTCCACATATACATTGACCGATGCCAGGAATGCCCTTTTGTTCTTGGCTTTCACGCCGCATGAGTTACAAAGATGCCATCCGCGAAAACAAGGAGAATAAGGCATATAGACGCTGGATTTTCTTCAATTTACGGCCAAATGAGATTGCCCGATCATAGAGCATTTGCAGAAAGTACGTTTGTCCCTACCGGGGCTAATGTCTATAAGCAACATAATCTCTCGAATTTCCTTCAAAAGGAAGTGCCAATGGGTTCGAAACTTGTCTGAAAAACTAGCGACGAATTATGTTCTTTGACTTTTAGGGCCAAAAAGTCCTGCTTAAGGCTGAATTTGAGGGTACTCCGGGCCTCCTGGTGCAAGCGGGTAGAATGTTTTGGATTCGCGTGCTCGCCACGAGCAGTTTGAGTACTTATGGGTCCGACACGGACTCCGAATGATAAAATTATGACCGTTTTAGTGAACATCTCTCCATTCTTTGGCAGTCCTTGAAAGTACTTCATTTTCTCGTGCGCTTTTTGCCTGATTGCCCCAAAATTTCTTGTCCTCTATAGAGGAGATATCATTTCCACATATATATTGACCGATGCCAGGAATGCCCTTTTGTTCTTGGCTTTCACGCGCATGAGTTACAGCATGCCATCCGGCGAAAACAAGGAGAATCAGGCATATAGCCGTTGGATTATCTTCAATTTACGGCCAAATGAGATTGCCCGGATCATAGAGCATCTGCAGAAAGGTACGTTTGTCCCTACCAGGGGGCCTAATGTCTATAACAAACATAATCTCTCGAGTTTCCTTCATAAGGAAGTGCCAATGGGTTCGGAAACTTGTCTGAAAAACAGCGACGAATTATGTTCTTTGACTTTTAGGGCCAAAAAGTCCTGCTTAAGTCTGAATTTGAGGGTACTCCGGGCCTCCTGGTGCAAGCGGGTAGAATTTTTTGGATTCGTGTGCTCGCCGCGAGCAGTTTGAGTACTTATAGGTCTGACACGGACTCCGAATGATAAACTTATGACCGTTTTAGTGAACATCTCTCCATTCTTTGGCAGTCCTTGAAAGCACTTCATTTTCACGTGCGCTTTTTGCCTGATTGCCCCAAAATTTCTTGTCCTCTATAGAGGAGAAATCGTTTCCACATATATATTGACCGATGCTAGGAATGCCCTTTTGTTCTTGGCTTTCACGCCGCATGAGTTACAAACATGCCATCCGCGAAAACAAGGAGAATAAGGCATATAGCGCTGGATTATCTTCAATTTACGGCCAAATGAGATTGCCTTGATCATAGAGCATCTGCAAAAGGTACGTTTGTCCCTACCGGGGCTAATGTCTATAAGCAACATAATCTCTCAAATTTCCTTCAAAAGGAAGTGCCAATGGGTTCGAAACTTGTCTCGAAAAAAACGACGATGATGTTCTTTGACTTTCGAGGGCAAAAAGTCCTGCTTAAGGCTGAATTTGAGGGTACTCGGGCCTCCCGTGCAAGAGGGTAGAATTTTTTGGATTCGCGTGCTCGTCGCGAGCAGTTTGAGTACTTATGGGTCCGACACGGACTCCAAATGATAAAATTATGACCGTTTTAGTGAACATCTCTCCATTCTTTGGCAGTCCCTGAAAGTACTTCATTTTCTCGTGCGCTTTTTGCCTGATTGCTCCAAAATTTCTTGTCCTCTATAGAGGAGATATTGTTTCCACATATATATTGACCGATGCCAGGAATGCCCTTTTGTTCTTGGCTTTAACGCGCATGAGTTACAGCATGCCATCCGGCGAAAACAAGGAGAATAAAGCATATAGCCGCTGGATTTTTTTCAATTTATGGCCAAATGAGATTGCCCGGATCATAGAGCATCTGCAGAAAGGTACGTTTGTCCCTACCAGGGGGCTAATGTCTATAAGAAACATAATCTCTCGAATTTCCTTCAAAAGGAAGTGCCAATGGGTTCGGAAACTTGTCTGAAAAACAACGACGAATGATGTTCTTTGACTTTCAGGGCCAAAAAGTCCTGCTTAAGGCTTAATTTGAGGGTACTCCGGGCCTCCTGGTGCAAGCGGGTAGAATTTTTTGGATTGGCGTGCTCGCCGCGAGCAGTTTGAGTACTTGTGGGTCCGACATGGACTCCGAATGTTAAAATTATGACAGTTTTAGTGAACATCTCTCCATTCTTTGGCAGTCCTTGAAAGTACTTCATTTTCTCGTGTGATTTTTGCCTGATTGCCCCAAAATTTCTTGTCCTCTATAGAGGAGATATCATTTCCACATATATATTAACCGATGCCAGGAATGCCCTTTTGTTCTTGGCTTTCACGCGCATGAGTTACAGCATGCCATCCGGCGAAAACAAGGAGAATAAGGCATATAGCCGCTGGATTATGTTCAATTTACGGCCAAATGAGATTGCCCGGATCATAGAGCACCTGCAGAAAGGTACGTTTGTCCCTACCAGGGGGCCTAATGTCAATAAGCAACATAATCTCTCGAATTACCTTCGAAAGGAAGTGCCAATGGGTTCAGAAACTTGTCTTAAAAATAGTGACGAATGATGTTCCTTGACTTTCAGGGCCAAAAAGTCCTGCTTAAGGCCGTATTTGAGGGTACTCTGGCTTCCTGGCACAAGAGGGGAGTATTTTCTAGATTCGCATGCTCGCCGCGAGCAGTTTGAGTACTTGTGGGTCCGAAACGGACATCGAATGACAAAATTATGACCGTTTTAGTGAACATCTCTCCATCCTATGGCAGTCCTTGAAAGTACTTCATTTTCTCGTGCGCTTTTTGCCTGATTGCCCAAAACTTTCTTGTCCTCTATAGAGGAGATATCATTTCCACATATATATTGACCGATGCCAGGAATGCCCTTTTGTTCTTGGCTTTCACGCGCATGAGTTACATCATACCATCCGACGAAAACAAGGAGAATAAGGCATATAGCCGCTGGATTTTCTTCAATTTATGGCCAAATGAGATTGCCCAGATCATAGAGCATCTGCAGAAAGGTACGTTTGTCCCTACCAGGGGGGCTAATGTCTATAAGAAACATAATCTCTCGAATTTCCTTCAAAAGGAAGTGCCAATGGGTTCGAAACTTGTCGGAAAAACAGCGATGAATTATGTTCTTTGACTTTTAGGGCCAAAAAGTCCTGCTTAAGGCTGAATTTGAGGGTACTCCGGGCCTCCTGACACAAGCGGGAGTATTTTCTGATTCGCGTGCTTTCGCCATGAAAGCAGTTTGAGTACTTGTGGGTCCGACATGGACTCAATGACAAAATTATGACCGTTTTAGTGAACATCTCTCCATTCTATGGCAGTCCTTGAAAGTACTTCATTTTCTCGTGCGCTTTTTGCCTGATTGCCCCAAAATTTCTTGTCCTCTATAGAGGAGATATCTTTTCCACATATATATTTACCGATGCCAGAATGCCCATTTGTTCTTGGCTTTCACGCCGCATGAGTTACAAAGATGCCATCCGCGAAAACAAGGAGAATAAGGCATATAGCCATGGGATTATCTTCAATTTACGGCCAAATGAGATTGCCCGGATCATAGAGCATTTGCAAAAAGGTACGTTTGTCCCTACCAGAGGGCCTAATGTCTGTAAGCAACATAATCTCTCGAATTTCCTTCAAAAGGAAGTGCCAATGGGTTCAGAAACTTGTCTTAACATAGTGACGAATGATGTTCCTTGACTTTCAGGGCCAAAAAGTCCTGCTTAAGGCCGTATTTGAGGGTACTCTGGCCTCCTGGCACAAGCGGGGAGTATTTTCTAGATTCGCACGCTCGCCGCGAGTAGTTCGAGTACTTGTGGGTCCGACACGGACTCCGAATGACAAAATTATGACCGTTTTAGTGAACATCTCTCCATTTTATGGCAGTCCTTGAAAGTACTTCATTTTCTCGTGTGCTTTTTGCTTGATTGCCCCAAAATTTCTTGTCCTCTATAGAGGAGATATCGTTTCCACATATATATTGACCGATGCCAGGAATGCCCTTTTGTTCTTGGCTTTCACGCGCATGAGTTACATCATACCATCCGCGAAAACAAGGAGAATAAGGCATATAGTCATGGATTTTCTTCAATTTACGCCAAATGAAATTGCCTTGGATCATAGAGCATCTGCAGAAGGTACGTTTGTCCCTACCGGGGGCTAATGTCTATAAGAAACATAATCTCTCGAATTTCCTTCAAAAGGAAGTGCCAATGGGTTCGAAACTTGTCTCAAAAAACAATGATGAATGATGTTCTTTGACTTTCGGGGCAAAAAGTCCTGTTTAAGACTGAATTTGAGGGTACTCGGCCTCCCGTGTAAGCGGGTAGAATTTTCTGGATTCGCACACTCGCCATGAGCAGTTTGAGTACTTATGGGTCCGACACGGACTCCGAATGACAAAATTATGACCGTTTTAGTGAACATCTCTCCATTCTTTGGCAGTCCTTGAAAGTACTTCATTTTCTCGTAAGCTTTTTGCTTGATAGACCCAAAATTTCTTGTCCTCTATAGAGGAGATATCGTTTCCACATATATATTGACCGATGCCTGGAATGCCCTTTTGTTCTTGGCTTTCACGCGCATGAGTTACAGCATGCCATCCGGCGAAAACAAGGAGAATAAGGCATATAGCCGCTGGATTATGTTCAATTTATGGCCAAATGAGATTGCCCGGATCATAGAGCATCTGCAGAAAGGTACGTTTGTCCCTACCAGGGGGCCTAATGTCTATAAGCAACATAATCTCTCGAATTTCCTTCAAAAGGAAGTGCCAATGGGTTCAGAAACTTGTCTTAACATAGTGACGAATGGTGTTCCTTGACTTTCAGGGCCAAAAAGTCCTGCTTAAGGCCGTATTTGAGGGTACTCTGGCCTCCTGGCACAAGCGGGGAGTATTTTCTACATTCGCAAGATCGCCGCGAGCAGTTTGAGTACTTGTGGGTCCGACACGGACTCCGAATGACAAAATTATGACCGTTTTAGTGAACATCTCTCCATTCTATGGCAGTCCTTGAAAGTACTTCATTTTCTCGTGTGCTTTTTGCTTGATTGCCCCAAAATTTCTTGTCCTCTATAGAGGAGATATCGTCTCCACATATATATTGACCGACGCCAGGAATGCCCTTTTGTTCTTGGCTTTCACGCGCATGAGTTACATCATACCATCCAGCGAAAACAAGGAGAATAAGGCATATAGCCGCTGGATTTTCTTCAATTTACGGCCAAATGAAATTGCCCGGATCATAGAGCATCTGCAGAAAGGTACGTTTGTCCCTACCTGGGGGGCTAATGTCTATAAGAAACATAATCTCTCGAATTTCCTTCAAAAGGAAGTGCCAATGGGTTCGGAAACTTTTCTGAAAAACAGCGACGAATGATGTTCTTTGACTTTCAGGGCCAAAAAGTCCTGTTTAAGACTGAATTTGAGGGTACTCCGGGCCTCCTGGTGTAAGCGGGTAGAATTTTTTGGATTCGCGTGCTCGCCACGAGCAGTTTGAGTACTTATGGGTCCGACACGGACTCCGAATGATAAAATTATGACCGTTTTAGTGAACATCTCTCCATTCTTTGGCAGTCCTTGAAAGTACTTCATTTTCTCGTAAGCTTTTTGCTTGATAGACCCAAAATTTCTTGTCCTCTATAGAGGAGATATCGTTTCCACATATATATTGACCGATGCCTGGAATGCCCTTTTGTTCTTGGCTTTCACGCCGCATGAGTTACAAAGATGCCATCCGCGAAAACAAGGAGAATAAGGCATATAGCCATTGGATTATCTTCAATTTACGGCCAAATGAGATTGCCTTGATCATAGAGCATCTGCAAAAGGTACGCTTTGTCCCTACCAGGGGCTAATGTCTATAAGCAACATAATCTCTCAATTTCCTTCAAAAGGAAGTGCCAATGGGTTCGAAACTTGTCTTAACATAGTGACGAATGATGTTCTTTGACTTTCGTACAAAAGTCCCGCTTAAGGCCATATTTGAAGGTACTCGGCCTCCGCACAAGCGGGGAGTATTTTCTACATTCGCAAGATCGCCGCGAGCAGTTTGAGTACTTGTGGGTCCGACACGGACTCCGAATGACAAAATTATGACCGTTTTAGTGAACATCTCTCCATTCTATGGTAGTCCTTGAAAGTACTTCATTTTCTCGTGCGCTTTTTGCTGATTGCCTTAAAATTTCTTGTCCTCTATAGAGGAGATATCGCCGATCCACATATATATTGGCTTTCACCGATGCCATAATGCCCTTTTGTTCTTGGCTTTCAATTTACGCATGAGTTACATCATACCATCCAAAGGTAAAACAAGGAGAATAAGGCATATAATCTCTGGATTTTCTTCAATTTACGCCAAATTAAATTGCCAGGATCATAGAGCATCTGCGACTGAAGAGGGTACGCCTTGTCCCTACCGGGGGCTAATGTCTATAAGAAACATAATCTCTCGAATTTCCTTCAAAAGGAAGTGCCAATGGATTCGAAAGTTGTCTTAAAAATATCGCTTCAATATATCGACCGATGCGAATGATGTTCTTTGACTTTCGCAGCATGGCCAAAAGTCCTGTTTAAGACTGAATTTGAGGGTACTTAGAGCATTTGGCCTCCCTACCAGGTGTAATGCGGGTAGAATTTTTGGATTCCAATGGGTTCGTGCTTAACAAAGTGATTTAATGATGTTCCTTGACTTTCAGGGCAAAAGTCCAAGGCCATATTTGAAGGTACTAGTTTTTTCTAGTACTTATGGGTCCGACACGGACTCAATGATAAAATTATGACCGCTTTAGTGAACATCTCTCCATTCTTTGGCGGTCCTTGAAAGTACTTCATTTTCTCGTAAGCTTTTTGCTTGATTGCCTTAAAATTTCTTGTCCTCTATAGAGGAGATATCGTTTCCACATATATATTGACCGATGCCAGAATGCCCTTTTGTTCTTGGCTTTCACGCGCATGAGTTACATCATGCCATCCAAGGAGAATAAGGCGAAAACAAGGAGAATAAGGCATATAACCGCTGGATTTTCTTCAATTTACTGCCAAATGAGATTGCCTTGATCATAGAGCATCTGCAGAAGGTACGCTTGTCCCTACCGGGGGCTAATGTCTATAAGCAACATAATCTCTCGAATTTCCTTCAAAAGGAAGTGCCAATGGGTTCGAAACTTGTCTTAAAATAGTGACGAATGATGTTCTTTGACTTTCGGGCAAAAAAGTCCTGCTTAAGGCTGAATTTGAGGGTACTCGGCCTCCCGCACAAGCGGGAGTATTTTCTGGATTCGTGCTCGCCACGAGTAGTTTGAGTACTTATGGGTCCGACACGGACTCCGAATGATAAAATTATGACCGTTTTAGTGAACATCTCTCCATTCTTTGGCAGTCCTTGAAAGTACTTCATTTTCTCGTAAGCTTTTTGCTTGATTGCCCCAAAATTTCTTGTCCTCTATAGAGGAGATATCGTTTCCACATATATATTGACCGATGCCTGGAATGCCCTTTTGTTCTTGGCTTTCACGCGCATGAGTTACAGCATGCCATCCGGCGAAAACAAAGAGAATAAGGCATATAGCCGCTGGATTATCTTCAATTTACGGCCAAATGAGATTGCCCGGATCATAGAGCATCTGCAGAAAGGTACGTTTGTCCCTACCAGGGGCCTAATGTCTATAAGCAACATAATCTCTCGAATTTCCTTCAAAAGGAAGTGCCAATGGGTTCAGAAACTTGTCTTAACATAGTGACGAATGATGTTCTTTGACTTTCGTACCAAAAGTCCTGCTTAAGGCTGAATTTGAGGGTACTCGGCCTCCCGGTGTAAGCGGGTAGTATTTTTGAATTCATACGTTCGCCATGAAAGCAGTTTGAGTACTTATGGGTCCGACACGGACTTCAATGACAAAATTATGACCGCTTTAGTGAACATCTCTCCATTCTATGGCATTCCTTGAAAGTACTTCATTTTCTCATAAGCTTTTTGCTGATTGCCCCAAAATTTCTTGTCCTCTATAGAAGAGATATCGTTTCCACATATATATTGACCGATGCCAGAATGCCCTTTTGTTCTTGGCTTTCACGCCGCATGAGTTACATCATGCCATCCGCTAAAACAAGGAGAATAAGGCATATAGCCGCTGGATTTTCTTCAATTTACGGCCAAATGAGATTGCCCGGATCATAGAGCATCTGCAGAAAGGTACGTTTGTCCCTACCAGGGGGGTTAATGTCTATAAGAAACATAATCTCTCGAATTTCCTTCAAAAGGAAGTGCCAATGGGTTCGGAAACTTGTATGAAAAACAGCGACGAATGATGTTCTTTATCTTTCAGGGCCAAAAAGTCCTGTTTAAGACTGAATTTGAGGGTACTCCGGGCCTCCTGGTGTAAGCGGGTAGAAGTTTTTGAATTCGCGTGCTCGCCGCGAGCAGTTTGAGTACTTATGGGTCCGACACAGACTCCGAATGATAAATTTATGACCGTTTTAGTGAACATCTCTCCATTCTTTGGCATTCCTTAAAAGTACTTAATTTTTTCATAAGCTTTTTGCTTGATTGCCCCAAAATTTCTTGTCCTCTATAGAGGAGATATCGTTTCCACATATATATTGACCGATGCCAGGAATGCCCTTTTGTTCTTGGCTTTCACGCCGCATGAGTTACAAAGATGCCATCCGCGAAAACAAGGAGAATAAGGCATATAGCACTGGATTATCTTCAATTTACGGCCAAATGAGATTGCCTGATCATAGAGCATCTCGCAGAAGGTACGTTTGTCCCTACCAGGGGCTAATGTCTATAAGAAACATAATCTCTCGAATTTCCTTCAAAAGGAAGTGCCAATGGGTTCGAAACTTGTCTTAAAAACATAGTGATTTAATGATGTTCTTTGACTTTCGGGCCAAAAAGTCCTGTTTAAGACTGAATTTGAGGGTACTCCGGGCCTCCTGGTGTAAGCAGGTAGAATTTTTTGGATTCGTGTGCTCGCCGCGAGCAGTTTGAGTACTTATGGGTCCAACACGGACTCCGAATGATAAAATTATGGCCGTTTTAGTGAACATCTCTCCATTCTTTGGCAGTCCTTGAAAGTACTTCATTTTCTCGTAAGCTTTTTTCTTGATTGACCCAAAATTTCTTGTCCTCTATAGAGGAGATATCGTTTCCACATATATATTGACCAATGCCTGGAATGCCCTTTTGTTCTTGGCTTTCACGCGCATGAGTTACAGCATGCCATCCGGCGAAAACAAGGAGAATAAGGCATATAGCCGCTGGATTATGTTCAATTTACGGTCAAATGAGATTGCCCGGATCATATAGCATCTGCAGAAAGGTACGTTCGTCCCTACCAGGGGGCCTAATGTCTATAAGCAACATAACTCTCGAATTTCCTTCAAAAGGAAGTGCCAATGGGTTCAGAAACTTGTCTTAACATAGTGACGAATGATGTTCCTCGACTTTTAGGGCCAAAATGTCCTGCTTAAGGCCGTATTTGAGGATACCCTGGCCTCCTGGCACAAGCGGCGAGTATTATCTACATTCGCACGCTCGCCACGAGCAGTTTGATTACTTGTGGGTCCGACACAGACTCCGAATGACAAAATTATGACCATTTTAGTGAACATCTCTCCTTTCTATGGCAGTCCTTGAAAGTACTTCATTTTCTCGTGCGCTTTTTGCCTGATTGACCCAAAATTTCTTGTCCTCTATAGAGGAGATATCGTTTCCACATATATATTGGCCGATGCCAGGAATGCCCTTTTGTTCTTGGCTTTCACGCGCATGAGTTACATCATACCATCCGGCGAAAATAAGGAGAATAAGGCATATAGTCGCTGGAGTTTCTTCAATTTACGGCCAAATGAAATTGCCCGGATCATAGAGCATCTGCAAAAAGGTACGTTTGTCCCTACCAGGGGGGCTAATGTCTATATGAAACATAATCTCTCGAATTTCCTTCAAAAGGAATTGCCAATGGGTTCGGAAACTTGTCTGTAAAACAGCGACGAATGATGTTCATTGACTTTCAGGGCCAAAAAGTCCAGCTTAAGGCTGAATTTGAGGGTCCTCCGGGCCTCCTGGTGTAAGCGGGTAGAATATTTTAGATTCACGTGCTTGCCGCGAGCAGTTTGAGTACTTATGGGTACGACACGGACTCCGAATGATAAAATTATGACCGTTTTAGTGAACATCTCTCCATTCTTTGGCAGTCATTGAATGTACTTCATTTTCTCGTGCGCTTTTTGCCTGATTGCCCCAAAAAATTTTGTCCTCTATAGAGGAGATATCGTTTCCACATATATGTTGACCGATGCCAGGAATGCCCTTTTGTTCTTGACTTTCACGCGCATGAGTTACAGCATGCCATCCGGCGAAAACAAGGAGAATAAGGCATATAGCCGCTGGATTATCTTCAATTTATGGCCAAATGAGATTGCCCGGATCATAGAGCTTCTGCAGAAAGGTACGTTTGTCCCTACCAGGTGGGCTAATGTCTATAAGCAACATAATCTCTCGAATTTCCTTCAAAAGGAAGTGCCAATGGGTTGAAAACTTGTCTGAAAAACAGCGACGAATGATGTTCTTTGACTTTCAGGGCCAAAAAGTACCGCTTAAGGCTGAATTTGAGGGTACTCCAGGCTTCCTGGCGCAAGCGGGGACTATTTTTTGGATTCGCATGCTTGCCGCGAGCAGTTTGAGTACCTGTGGGTCCAACACAGACTCTGAATGAGAAACTTATGACCGTTTTAGTGAACATCTCAACATTCTATGGCAGTCCTTGAAAGTACTTCATTTTCCCGTGCGCTTTTTGCCTGACTGCCCCAAAATTTCTTGTCCTCTATAGTGGAGATATCGTTTCCACATATATATTGACCGATGCCAGAAATGCCCTTTTGCTCTTGGCTTTCACGCGCATGAGTTATAGCATGCCATCCGGCGAAAACAAGGAGAATAAGGCATATACCCGCTAGATTTTCTTCAATTTACGGCCAAATGAGATTGCCCAGAACGTAGAGCATCTGCAGAAAGGTACGTTTATGATAGAGGCAAAGGTGTCCCGTCTTTTGATGAGATGATGGATATCGCTTTGGTGGAAGTTGACTTTGACAATCCGACTACGAACGTGCGAGGACGTCGCGCCTTAGCAATCGCTAAACCAACTCCGAGAGGTTATTGACCACGCCGGAGCACGATCAACCTGACCACGAGGGTCTGTTTCCTGCGAGCAAACGAAGAACAAGCAAGAAACTAAGATTGCAATCTGGATATTGCGAATATAAGATGAAAGCTTTATTGATCAAGCTGGGGTTCTGTGACGCCTTTGTCTGGTCGTTGAACACAAACGAAGTACGCGAAGTTGCAGCTATGGCGAACTTTAATCTAAATAAAACCCAAAGTCTAAACGGTGCCCTAAGGGCTGTATATATGGAGGAAGAGGGGAAGAATTTCGTGGCCCTTGGTGGAGGGGTCCGAAACTAACCCTATCTCTTGTTTCCCCACACATACGGACTCTAAAAATAGCCTATACTTATGTATTTCGAAATTACATGGGCCTGGCCCAATAATAAGGTGACGCAGCACCTAGAATAGCCTCTGGACGAAATTTATGAAGTGGCATCTTGTATATTTCGTCTAAGGCTTCACACACTCATTATGGTGGCTTCAAAGTCCTGAAATCATCACTTGTAACTCCGTTCTTGTTCCCCTTGCACGTGCCATCATCTCCATGCTTGTTCTTGCTACAATGTTCATCCTTCTCCAAGCTAGGCCCTTCATTTGTAAGCAAAACAAATGTATCCAATTGAGGCAGCATCATATTCTCATGAACATTAGAATCATTACCAAGAAACGAAAGTACTTGGTAATTTAGTTGGCGTGCTCGAGCTCTAGTAATTGGTCCAGTATGTATAGCAGCAGGGGCTGTGGGTGTAACAATGGTATTGATGTCCTCATCATCCTCCCCTTCTTGAAATGAAGTCGTCCTCGACGGAAGTTCATCTTCCTCACCTAAATAAGGCTTCAAATCTGCAATGTTAAAAGTGGGACTAACCCCAAAATCTGCAGACAGCTCAAGTTTATATGCATTATCATTTATTTTCTCCAACCCCTTAAAGGGACCATCAACACGTGGCATTAGCTTTGATTTGCGCAAATCAGGAAATCTATCCTTATGCAAATGTAACCAAACAAGATCTGCAGGTGCAAAAACAAGATGTTTTCTACCCTTATCTCCAGCAAATTTATATTTAGCATTCATATGCTCAATGTTTTCCTTAGTTAACTCATGCATTTTTAAAATCAATTCAGCACGTTGTTTAGCATCAAAATTAACCTTCTCCGAAGATGGAAGAGGCAACAAATCAATAGGTGCACGAGGTAGGAAACCATACACAACTTCAAAAGGGCACATCTTAGTAGTAGAATGCAATGAACGATTATAAGCAAATTCAATATGAGGCAAGCATTCCGCCAACATTTTCTTATTATTCTTCAAAACAGCCCTAAGCATAGTAGACAATGTTCTATTGACTACTTCAGTTTGTCCATCAGTTTGGGGGTGACAAGTAGTACTAAAAAGCGCTTAGTCCCCAACTTAGCCCATAAACATCTCCAAAAGTGTCTAAGAAATTTAGTATCACGATCTGAAACAATAGTATTTGGCACACCATGCAAGCGAATAATTTCACGAAAGAACAAATCAGCAACATTAACAGCATCATCGCTTTTATGACATGGTATAAAGTGTGCCATTTTCGAGAATCTATCCACGACAACAAATATGCTATCGCTCCCCTTCTTTCTTCTACGTAAACCTAAAACAAAGTCCATAGATATATCCTCCCAAGGAACACTAGGTACAGGCAAAGGCATATATAAACCATGAGGATTGAGTCGTGACTTAGCATTTTGACATGTAGTGCAATGAGCAATAATCGCTCAAAATCCGCCTCATCTTTGGCCAAAAGAAATGTGTAGCAAGTACGTCCTCCGTCTTTTTCACGCCAAAGTGTCCCATTAGTCCTCCTCCATGCGCCTCCTGCAACAACAAAAGACGAACAGAGCTAGCTGGAATGCATAGCTTGTTAGCACGGAACACAAATCCATCATTAACGACAAACTTGTTCCATGTTCTTCCTTCTTTACAATTCTGAAATACATCTTTAAAATCAGCATCATGCACATATTGATCTTTGATGGTCTCCAAACCAAATATTTTGAAGTCAAGTTGTGAAAGCATAGTATAGCGACGAGACAATGCATCAGCAATAACATTTTCTTTACCCTTCTTGTGTTTAATGACATAAGGGAAAGTCTCAATGAATTCAACCCATTTAGTATGTCTACAATTCACTTTAGCTTGACTTTTAATATGTCCAAAGATTCATGATCAGAATGTATAACAAATTCTTTGGTCCATAAATAATGTTGCCATGTTTCTAAAGTCCGAACAAGAGCATATAATTCTTTATCATAAGTAGAATAATTCAAACTAGGCCCACTCAATTTTTCAGAAAAGTATGCATCAGGTTTGCCATCTTGTAATAACACACCTCCTAATCCAATTCCACTAGCATCACATTCAAGCTCAAAGGTCTTATTAAAATCAGGAAGTTGGAGTAAAGGAGCATGTGTCAACTTATCTTTCAATACCGTGAAGGCTTCTTCCTGTGCGGTACCCCAAACAAAAGGCACATCCTTCTTTGTAAGCTCATTGAGAGGTGCAGCAATGGTGCTGAAATCTCTCACAAAACGCCTATATAAACCAGCGAGGCCAAGAAAACTCCTCACTTGTGTGACCGTTTTGGGCTGTGGCCCACTCTCAATACCTTCAATCCTAGCTTTATCAACTTCAATTCCCTGTGGAGTAACAACATAACCAAGAAAAGACACTCGGTCGGTGCAGCACTTCCCAAGGTTAACAAACAAACGTGCATCACGTAGAGCAATAAAAACAGCACGTAAATGTTCCAAATGTTCCTCCAAAGATCTGCTATAAATCAATATGTCATCAAAGTAAACTACCACAAATCGTCCAATGAAAGCACGTAAAACTTCGTTCATTAATCTCATGAAAGTACTAGGTGCATTAGTTAACCCAAAAGGCATGACTAACCACTCATATAATCCAAACTTAGTTTTAAATGTTGTTTTCCATTCATCCCCAATTTCATACGAATTTGATGGTATCCACTACGCAAATCAACTTTGGAGAATATTATAGAGCCACTCAATTCATCAAGCATATCATCTAGCCTAGGAATAGGATGACGATAACGAATAGTAATATTATTAATGCCTCTACAATCAACACACATACGTGATGTACCATCCTTTTTCGCACTAGAATAATAGGAACAGCACAAGGACCAAGGGATTCGCGTATATAACCTTTGTCGAGCAGCTCTTGTACTTGACGATAATCTCCTTCGTCTCCTCCGGATTGGTACGGTATGGCGACGGTTTGGCGATGAAGCACCGGAATTAAGTCAATCTGATGCTCAATCCTCGAATAGGCGGTAATCCGGTGGCACGCCTTGTGGAAAGACGCCGGTGAACTCCTCGCAAATTGTTAATGACAGCAGGAGGCAAAGAGGAAGGCACGTCCTCGAATGAAAATAATGCCTCTTTGCACACAAAAGCATAACAAACAGATTTGCTGAAATCTAGCTCATCAATATCGATTTGGTGGCAAATAAACATGCACTTTTCAATTTTATTTCGTAGCAACACTAGATGGTTTATTATTAGGCTTCATTTGTTGCTCAAATTCTTTTGCCACAATCTGATTTTCGCTCTTATTCTTCTCCTGTTTTGCTTTATTAGCTCTATTAATATCATCTTTCAAAATAGAATCAGGAGTCATAGAAAGCAAAGTAATATTTTTATCCTTATGAACAAGAGTATACTGATTGTTTCTACCATGGTGTACATAATTTTTATCAAATTGCCATGGTCTACCAAGTAATAAGGAACATGCTTGCATAGGTACCACATCACAATCAACATAATCAGCATATGTAGAGATACTAAAATGCACACGAATAGTACATGTTACCTTAACCTTGCCGCTGTTGTTGATCCATTGGATGTAGTAAGGATGTGGATGTGGTCTTGTGGTGAGAGAAAGCTTCTCCACCATCTCCATGCTAGCCAAGTTGTTGCAGCTCCTCCGTCTATGATGACGCCGCATGTAACGCCCTTCACAACTCCTTGGTATGGAACAAATTGTGCCTCTGATTTTGCTCAGCTTGTGTGACCTGCACACCAAAACACGTTGAGCAACTAAACATTCATACTGTCGGCGTCTTCAGAGCCATGTATTGCGTCTCATGATCGTAATCATCTCCACCGTGTTCTTCACATGTAATAAGAACCAACGTCTCCTCATCATAGTCACTAGCGGACTCATACCCACCATCGCTCAGAGCAATCATCACACGCTGAGATTTGCATTCTCTCGCATAATGACCTCTTCCCTTACAACGACGACAAATAATATCACTTGTGTGCCCGATTGATGCCATGGAAGAAGAAGTGCTATGTGTAGGCCCGGCAAAGCGCTCTTTGCGATAGTGGAGGTTGTGCCTCGCTTTCTTGTATCACGGCCGGAGGTAGCAAATGATGGAGGTGCTGGTGTAGTGGCGAGAGGATGCACGCGTGTCCATGATGAAAGTCGACCTGCGAAAAAGTTAGTTCGCGCCAATGCTTGTCGATCCTGACTTCACGCTCAGCTTTACAAGCAAGATGGAATAAACGAGTGATATTAGTATACTCCTTATACTCTAGAATGGTCTGAATCTCTCTATTTAATCCACCTATAAAACATGCAAGCATAGCTTCATTCTCCTCAACAATACCACATCTAATCATGCCAGTTTGTAATTCCTGATAATATTCTTCTATAGAATTTTTTCCTTGTCTTAAACACTGCAATTTTTGAAGCAATTCACGTTGATAATATGGTGGAACCCAACGAGTACGCATAGCAGTTTTCAAAGCAGCCCAAGTAGTGGGAATAGGATATAATCCACAATGTTCAGACCACCATACACATGCAAAACTAGTGAAAGCACGAACAGCAGCAGTTTCTAACTCCCAAGTAAGATATATATCAGGAACATATCTACCCTCAAATGGTGGAATATTCAATTTCAGTTTAGGAATATGGACATCATCTCGTACCTGAGGTGGTGGTGCAGGCCTACCATTACGAATATATACAGAAGTCGACTGCGGTGGTCGTGTCTGGTGGTGTATGTAGTTCTGATTTTGATCAACCTCATCCTCATAATCGCCTCGCATACTCATCATCCTCCTCGGTACCAGCAGCATCGATGGCGAGGAGCCAAAGAAGCACCAACAGCAGAGCAGCGCCGCACCAGAATTTTGTCCCGCTGAATAGGAACACGCTGAGCTCATCCATACCGATTCGTAGGGGCGTAGTTGTTGTTGGTGCAGAGGTGCGATAGGTGCAGCCGGCGGTGGTTGTGGAAAACGCGCGAGCAATTCATTAATCTTGCTATCAAGCTTTGTTTCAAATGTCTTCTCAATGCCATCTATCTTCTCCATGGCCTCGTCAAATCTGTTTAGCACATCTTGCACCTGTCCACTCATCATTTGCTGAAATTTATCATGTAGCTGTTTGTTCGTCAGGTTCTCCCAATCAGCCTCATCGACTTGTGATCCTACCATGGTTAGCAGCAAATAGAAACACACAAGAATATGATCCTCAGACTACTAAGAAGTGGTGGTGGTGTATCACAAACCCGTCAAGCAAATCTCAAATTCTTACCAGCTTACCCAAAGAGCGGTGGTGATCGGCAACCGTTGTAGTCAAAACTCTCAAATCTTGGATATAGCGATTACCGGGGAGAATCAAACGCACGACGAGATGTATGTGGAGCTGGGAAGGCTTATAATATGGTAGCAAAAAAGGTCAAGAATAATCAATTCAGAGATGCAAAGTTGAATAAACGCTCAACGACGGTCTGTCTTTGGTCCTAGGCTAGACCGTGCTAGAGACGTGAGCCTAGAACACTAGCAAAATCACGGCGCACAAGCACGTAAACAAGGGAAAAGCACACTGTGGAAAAAAAATTCGCTTTTTTTTCGCTGCTTTTTTTTTGCGCTGCTCCTTTTTTTTGCGAAAAATCACTATAATGGCGAGTGTCTCAAAACTCTTCCCAGGTCACACTGACAGGATGGGCACAAAATTATTTTGACCAATTTTTTTTTGTTTTTCCACTGCCCGGACCCAACAACTGGAAATGGGTCAAAAAAACTTTCTATAACGGCGACTGTCTCAATACGCTTAGAAACACCTAAAAATAGGATAGCCAGATAATTTTTTGTCAAGTGCGTTTTTGGAAAATTTTGGGCCTAAACGGAGGGTAGTAAATGGCAGTGATAGAGGCAAAGGTGTCCCGTCTTTCGATGAGATGGTGGATTTCGCTTTGGGGGAAGTCGACTTTGACGATCCGACTACGAACGTGCGAGGACGTCGCGCCTTAGCAATCGCTAAACCAACTCCGAGAGGTTATTGACCACGCCGGAGCACGATCAACCTGACCATGAGGGTCTGTTTCCTGCGAGCAAACGAAGAACAAACAAGAAACTGAGATTGCAATCTGGATATTGCGAATATAAGATGAAAACTTTATTGATCAAGGTGGGGTTCTGTGACGCCTTTGTCTGGTCGTTGAACACAGACGAAGTACGCGAAGTTGCTGCTATGGCGAACTTTTAATCTAAACAAAACCCAAAGTCTAAACGACGCCCTAAGGGCTGTATATATGGGGGAAAAGGAGGGAATATCGTGGCCCTTGAGGGTGGGGTCCGAAACCAACCCTAACTCTTGTTTCCCCACACATACGGACTCTAAAAATAGCCTATACTTAAGTATTTCGAAATTACATGGGCCTGGCCCAATAATAAGGTGACGCAGCACCTAGAATAGCCTATGGACGAATATTATGAAGTGGCATCTTGTATATTTCGTCCAAGGCTTCATGCACTCTTTATGGTGGCTTCAAAGTCCTGAAATCATCACTTGTAACTCCGTTCTTGATCCCCTGCGCATGCCATCAACTCCATGCGTGTTCTTGCTCCAATGTTCATCCTTCTCCAAGCTAGGCCCTTCATTTGTAAGCAAAACAAATGTATCCAATTTAGGCAGCATCATATTCTCATGAACATTAGAATCATTACCAAGAAACGAAAGTACCGTAATTTAATTGGCGTCTTGTGAGCTCTAGTAATTGGTCTCGTATATGTAACAAGAGGGGCTGTGGGTGTAACAATGGTATTGATGTCCTCATCATCCTCCCTTCTTGAAATGAAGTCGTCCTCGACGGAAGCTCATCTTCCTCACCCAAATAAGGCTTCAAATCTGCAATGTTAAAAGTGGGACTAACCCCAAAATCTGCAGGTAGCTCAAGTTTATATGCATTATCATTTATTTTCTCTAACACCTTAAAAGGACCATCAGCACGTGGCATTAGCTTTGAATTGCGCAAATTAGGAAACCTATCTTTACGCAAATGTAACCAAACAAGATCTCCAGGTGCAAACACAACATGTTTTCTACCCTTATCTCCAGCAAGTTTATATTTAACATTCATACGCTCAATGTCTTCCTTAGTTAACTCATGCATTTTTAAAATCAATTCAGAACGTTCTTTAGCATCAAAATTAACCTTCTCCGAAGATGGAAGAGGCAACAAATCAATAGGTGCACAAGGTAGGAAACCATACACAATTTCAAAAGGGCACATCTTAGTAGTAGAATGCAATGAATGAGTATAAGCAAATTCAATATGAGGCAAGCATTCTTCCCACATTTTCTTATTATTCTTCAAAACAGCCCTAAGCATAGTAGACAATGTTCTATTGACTACTTCAGTTTGTCCATCAGTTTGGGGATGACAAGTAGTACTAAAAGCAATTTAGTCCCCAACTTAGCCCATAAACATCTCATAAAGTGGCTAAGAAATTTAGTATCACGGTCCGAAACAATAGTATTTGGCACACCATGCAAGCGAATAATTTCACGATAGAACAAATCAGCAACATTAACAGCATCATCGCTTTTATGACATGGTATAAAGTGTGCCATATGCTATCCCTCCCCTTCTTTGTTCGAGGTAAACCTAAAACAAAGTCCATAGATATATCCTCCCAAGGAACAGTCGGCACAGGCAAAGGCATATATAAACCGTGAGGATTGAGTCGTGACTTAGCTTTTTGACATGTAGTGCAGCGAGCAATAAAACGCTCAACATCCCGTCGCATCTTTGGCCAAAAGAAATGTGTAGCAAGTACGTCCTCCGTCTTCTTCACGCCAAAGTGTCCCATTAGTCCTCCTCCATGCGCCTCCTGCAACAACAAAAGACGAACGGAGCTAGCTGGAATGCATAGCTTGTTAGAACGAAACACAAATCCATCATTAACGGCGCACTTGTTCCATGTTCTACCTTCTTTACAATTCTGCAATACATCGCTAAATTCAGCATCATGCACATATTGACCTTTGATGGTCTCCAAACCAAATATTCTAAAGTCAAGTTGTGAAAGCATAGTATAACGACGAGACAATGCATCAGCAATAACATTTTCTTTACCCTTCTTGTGTTTAATGACATAAGGGAAAGTCTCAATGAATTCAACCCATTTAGCATGTCTACGATTCAGTTTAGTTTCACTTCTAATATGTTTCAAAGATTCATGATCAGAATGTATAACAAATTATTTGGGCCATAAATAATGTTGCCATGTTTCTAAAGTCCGAACAAGAGCATATAATTCTTTATCATAAGTAGAGTAATTCAGACTAGGCCCACTCAATTTTTCAGAAAAGTATGCAACAGATTTGCCATCTTGTAATAACACACCTCCTAATCCAATTCCACTAGCATCACATTCAAGCTCAAAAGTCTTATTAAAATCAGGAAGTTGGAGTAAAGGAGCATGTGTCAACTTATCTTTCAATACCATGAAGGCTTCTTCCGTATGGTACCCCAAACAAAAGGCACATCCTTCTTTGTAAGCTCATTGAGAGGTGCAGCAATGGTGCTGAAATCTCTCACAAAACGCCTATAGAATCCAGCGAGGCCAAGAAAACTCCTCACTTGTGTGACCGTTTTGGGCTGCGGCCAACTCTCAATAGCTTCAATCTTGGCTTTATCAACTTCAATTCCCTGTGGAGTAACAACATAACCAAGAAAAGACACCCGGTCGGTGCAAAAGGTGCACTTCCCAAGGTTACCAAACAAACGTGCATCACGTAGAGCAATAAAAACAGCACATAAATGTTCCAAATGTTCCTCCAAAGATCTGCTATAAATCAATATGTCATCAAAGTAAACTACCACAAATCGTCCAATGAAAGCACGTAAAACTTCGTTCATTAATCTCATGAAAGTACTAGGTGCATTAGTTAACCCAAAAGGCATGACTAACCACTCATATGATCCAAACTTAGTTTTAAATGCTGTTTTCCATTCATCCCCCAATTTCATACGAAATTTATGTTATCCACTATGCAAATCAACTTTGGAGAATATTATAGAGCCACTCAATTCATCAAGCATATCATCTAGCCTAGGAATAGGATGACGATAACGAATAGTAATATTATTAATGCCTCTACAATCAACTCACATACGTGACGTACCATCCTTTTTCGGCACTAGAATAATAGGAACATCACAAGGAATAAGGGATTCGCGTATATAACCTTTGTCGAGCAGCTCTTGTACTTGACGCATAATCTCCTTCGTCTCCTCTGGATTGGTACGGTATGGCGCACGGTTTGGCAGTGAAGCACCGGTAATTAAGTCAATCTGATGCTCAATCCCTCGAATAGGCGGTAATCCCGATGGCACGTCTTGTGGAAATACGTCAGCGAACTCCTGCAAAATGTTAGTGATAGTAGGAGGCAAAGACGAAGGCACGTCCTCGAATGAAAATAATGCCTCTTTGCACACAAAAGCATAGCAAACAGATTTGCTAAAATCTAGCTCATCAATATCAGATTTAGTGGCAAGTAAACATGCACTTTTCAATTTAATTTCAGAAGCAACATTAGATGGTTTACTATTAGGCTTCATATGTTGCTCAAATTCTTTTGCCACAATCTGATTTTCACTCTTATTTTTCTCCTGTTTTGCTTTATTAGCTCTATTAATATCATCTTTCAAAATGGACTCGGAGTCATAGGAAGCAAAGTAATATTTTTATCCTTATGAACAAGAGTATATTGATTGTTTCTACCATGGTGTACAGAATTTTTATCAAATTGCCATGGTCTACCAAGTAATAAGGAACATGCTTGCATAGGTACCACATCACAATCAACATAATCAGATATGTAGAGATACTAAAATGCACACGAACAAAGACGTGTTACCTTAACCTTGCCGCTGTTGTTGAACCATTGGATGTAGTAAGGATGTGGATGTGGTCTTATGGTGAGAGATAGCTTCTCCACCATCTCCATGCTAGCCAAGTTGTTGCAGCTCCCTCCATCTATGATGACGCTAATAGAACGTTCCTTCACAACTCCTTTGTATGAAACAAATTATGCCTCTGATTTTGCTCAACTTGTGTAACCTGCACACTCAAAACACGTTGAGCAACTAAACATTCATACCGCCAAGATCTTCAAAGAGCCATGTATTGTGTCTCATGATCGTAATCATCTCCACCGTGTTCCTCATGTGTAATAAGAGCCAAAGTCTCCTCATCATAGTCACTAGCGGACTCATACCCACCATCCTAAGTAGCAATCATCACACGCTGCGATTTGCATTCTCTCAAAAATGTCCTCTTCCCTTACAACGACGACAAATAATATCACTTGTGTGCCTGCTGACGGCATGGAAGAAGAAGAGCTCTGTAGGCCCGGCAGTGTGCTCTTGGCGATAGTGGTGGTTGTGCTCGCTTTCTTGTATCACGGTTGGAGGTGGCACCAAGGAGGTGATGGTGCAAAGGAAGTAGATGATGCCCGTGGTGTCCATGATGAAGGTCGACCTGCAGAAAAGTTAGTGCGCCGCCAATGCACATCGATCCAAGACTTCACGCTCAGCTTTACAAGCAAGATGGAATAAACGAGTGATATTATTATAATCCTTATAGTCTAGAATGGTCTGAATCTCTATTTAATCCACCCGAAAACGTGCAAGCATAGCTTCATTCTCCTCAACAATACCACATCTAATCAAGCCAGTTTGTAATTCCCGATAATATTCTTCTCAGAATTTTTTCCTTGTCTTAAACGCTGCAATTTTTGAAGCAATTCACGTTGATAATATGGTGGAACCCAACGAGTACGCATAGCAGTTTTCAAAGCAGCCCAAGTAGCGGAATAGGATATAATCTACAATGTTCGCACCACCATACACATGCAAAACTAGTGAAAGCACAAACAAAGCAAGAAGAACCCGCCTCTCCTCGGGATATTGTAAACATGTAAAACGTTGTTCAGTTTCTAACTCCTAAGTAAGATATATATCGTGAACATATCTACCCTCAAATGGTGGAATATTCAATTTCAGTTTAGGAATAAGGACATCATCTCGCACTGAGGTGGTGGTGCAGCCTACCATTACGAATAAATACCGAGGTCGACCGGTGGTGGTGGTGCTGGTGGCTGCACGTAGTTCGATGTTGATCAACCTCATCCTCATAATCGCCCACATACTCATCATCCTCCTCGGTACCAAAGCAGCAGCAGCAGAGGCAGAGCCAAAGAAGCACCAACAGCAGAGTGGCAATGCACCAGAATTTTGTCCTGGCTCAATAGGAACACGCTGAGCTCGTCCATACTGATTCGGAAGAGGGCGTAGTTGTTGGCGTTGTAGAGGTGTGATAGGTGCAGCCGGCGGTGGTTGTGGAAAACGCGCGAGCAATTGATTAAACTTGCTATCAAGCTTTGTTTCAAATGTCTTCTCAATGCCATCTATCTTCTCCATGGCCTCGTCAAATCTGTTTAGCACATCTTGCACCTGTCCAATCATCATTTGCTGAAACTTATCATGTAGCTGTTTGTTCGTCGAGTTCTCCCAATCAGTCTCATCTGCCAGTGATCCTACCATGGTTAGCAGCAAATAGAAACACACAAGAATATGATCCTACAGACTACTAAGAAGTGGTGGTGGTGTATATCAAACCCGTCAAGCAAATCTCAAATTCTTACCAGTTCTTACCCAAAGAAGAGGTCGTGATCGGCAACCGCTGTAGTCAAAACTCTCAAAGCTTGGATATAGCGATTACTGGGGAGACTCAAACGCATACGACGAGATGTATGTGGGGCTGGGAAGGCTTATAATATGGTAGCACAAAAAGGTCAAGAATAATCAATTCAGAGATGCAAAGTTGAATAAACGCTCAACGACGGTCTTCAGGTTGGTCCTAGGCTAGACCGTGCTAGAGACGCGAGCCTAGAACACTAACAAAATCACGGCGCTGCACGTAAACAAGGGAAAAGCACACTCTGGATTTTTTTTCGCTCCCTTTTTTTGCGCTGCTTTTTTTTTGCGCTGCTCTTTTTTTTTGCGAAAAATCACTATAATGGCGAGTGTCTCAAAACTCTTCCCAGGTCAAAAGGACAGGATGGGCATGAAATTTTTTCGACCAAATTTTTTTTTTCGACTGCCTGGACCCAAAAACTGGAAACGGGTCAAAAAAAACTTTCTATAACGGCGACTGTCTCAATACGCTTAAAAACACCTAAAAATAGGATGGCCAGAAATTTTTTTGTCAATTGTGTTTTCGGAAAATTTTGGGCCTAAACGGAGGGTGGTTTCCGGACTCTTTTTTTTGGAAACCAACCTCTTCTATGGACGGCAAAAGATTGCTGGAATCCGAAACCTACTCAGACAAGGAAACACGAATCGGAAATTAGATGGATCCCGACAACAAACCTAATATGCAAGGAACTCGGATTGGTGGTGAATATATGGTGGTAGATGGCAGCGGTGGTGATATATGGCAGCAGTGGTGGTATATGGATACGGATTTGAAGCGGTGGCGGATAAGCGGTGGTGGTATATGGATACGGATTCGAAGCGGTGGCGAATAAGCGGTGGTGGTAGATGGCAGGGCGATGATGATGGTGCGGCGGCGGCGTGACAACTTATGACCAGAACTCAAAACTCTAAAAGACTAGACTCTAAGACCAGCAACTAGACACGACGATGCAACCGCAAATTCAACAACGCAAATACAGAAATGATTATGCAAAGGCTCAGACTGGTTCAGATAGGATGACCTAACCCTAAAAAATTTTTGTGGCTTTTTCGTGGACTATAGGTATCAAGAACAGACTCGATCTAAACTACAAAAAACTGTAAAATCTCACCGAGCAACCTGGAAATCTGATACCACTTGATAGAGGCAAAGGTGTCCCATCTTTCCATGAGATGATGGATTTCGCTTTGGTGGAAGTCGACTTTGACGATCCGACTACGAACGTGTGGGGACGTCGCGCCTTAGCAATCGCTAAACCAACTCCGAGAGGTTATTGACCACGCCGAGCACGATCAACTCCGAGCACGAGGGTCTGCTTTCGCGAGCAAACGAAGAACAAGCAAGAAACCGAGATTGCAATCTGGATATTGCGAATATAAGATGAAAGCATTATTGATCAAGGTGGGGTTCTGGACGCTTTGTCCGGTCGTTGAACACAAACGGCACGCGGTTGCAGCTATGGCGAACTTTAATCTAAACAAAACCCAAAGTCTAAACGGTGCCCTAAGGGCTGTATATATGGAGGAAGTGATAGAGGCGGGGGTGTCCCGATCTTTCGATGAGATGATAACTATCGATTTGGTGGAGACGACTTTGACGATCCGACTACAAACATGCACGACGTTGCGCCTTAGCAATCGCTAAACCAACTCCGAGAAGTTATTGATCACGCCGGAGCACGATCAACCTGACCACGAAGGTCTATTCCTGCAAGCAATCGAAGAACAAGCAAGAATATGATAAAAGCAATCTGAATATTGCGAGTATGTATGAAGTACTGATAAAGGTGGGGATCCGTAAGCGGTCTTGGTCTGGTCGTTGGACACAAACGAAGTACACGAAGTTGCAATGGCTAACTTTTAACTAAACAAATCCCCCAGCAAAAAGCTACTAGATGGATCTACTTATATAGGAGCAAGGGGTGGCGGCCAAGGAGGTGGGAGAACGTCCCAAGGCAGCCTAAAACTAACCCTAGCTCGTACAAGGCCAATGGGCCCAAGTGGAGGTGACGTAACACCTTTGGACTTGTAGTTTGACTCGGATTCTGGTGCAGCGTCAGATTGTTTCGTCCACAACTCAACGCTCCGGACGGCTTTTAAGGTGATTCCAATTGGGCTGGAAAGAGCATGAAATCTACTTTCCAACAAAAAAGAATCACCCAATTCGAGTCCGTATGAAAAGTTGTTGACGTTTTGAGTCAGGTATGTCTGTGCAGTCCGAATCTGAGTCCGAACGTGAGAGACTTGGACTCTATCTTTTTTGGGCCAAAAGTGACGTGAGAGAACTTTTGAACAGCAAATAAACATCTCTTTCTTCCTTATCTTCATATGTGGATTGTACAAATGTCCCATACACCTGCAATTAGACAAAACACAAAAGTGTGTGAAGTATTTTTGTTCGGATAACATAAGTAGATTATTGAATAGTTTGCACTAGAAATCACCGACAAATATGCATGTATGCAATATTTTTGGTCATATCCAAGGTAGTCATGTCCTCATCATCCTCCCCTTCTTGAAAATAAAGCCGTCCTCGGCGTTGCTTAATCTGAAATGTGGCTAACAAAAGAGACAAGGTGTACATGTTGTATATGTATATGTCATCCATTTTTACTTCCCTCGATTTTTGCATATATGACACATGAATAGATGAGTAACTTACATAGTTCATAAAATTTAAAGCCAAAAAATTAGCACAAGAAGTAGAAGGCATGAAAATATTGCAACTCAGTTTGCACATATAAGTGAAGCTCTTATTCATTTCAAAAGATTGACAATGTTCATCATTAAACCATCCCAACATTGGTGAATAAACCTTATTTGAATCAAATTTACATGCTACAACATGCTTAGATAAGCAAACATGCAATGAGTCATTCGACACAGAATCATCACCAAGATTAGAGGTCATATCAAAACGATTAAACATTGATTCTTTTGCATCAACAGTTAATTTAATTGGTGCTCTCAAAATTGTTGGTATTTCAGTTGTTTGATCACATGGCAAAGTCAAATTATCAACATAATCCTCTAAAATAGGTGGTGTGATCAAAGTAGTGGGTAGCTCAACACATGATGTATTCAAGTTAACTAGGGATGCATCATTCTCATGTGAAGTTATATCATCAATACCTTTATCATTACCTTGTCGCAAAGGCGTAGCTGATGTAGGTACAGACGTGACAACGCCCATACTCTTGAGATGATGTCGCTCACAATCCGAGGTGGGGCTGCTCTAGTAGGTGCAACGGTGGAGGAACCAACCGGCGGTGGTGAGCATGAACTGAATAGTAGTTGTTGTAGTCACCCAATGCATCCTCCTGAATCGTCTCTCAAAGGTACAAGCACGAACATACATACCAAGAATGCAACGAGGAATATACTCAAATCTTGCCTCAATATCATGGTTCAAACCACCAAAAATCTATTCATTGTATCATCCTTAGATTCTTCTATGTCACAATGATGCATATAAGATTTGAACTCTTTGTAGTAAGCATGGACAGTGTTGTTGCCTTGTTTAAATTGTTCAAATTTATGAAGCAATTCACGGCGATAGTAAGGTGGGAAAAATGTTGTCTCATTACATATTTCAAATCTTTCCAAGTTGTGGGTTGGTTATCAATATTTTTCTTACAATGCACACTCCACCAAACTGAAGCAAAACCAAGAATGCTCTAGTGGCAGCTCGTACCGCCAAGTTCGTAAAAGTCATGGTTACTAAAAACTTGTTCTACTTCAAACTCCCAAGCTAGATAAATAGCAGGATTAAATCTACCCTCAAATGACGGTAAAGAGATAACCTGACCATGTGGTTGTGTGTGTTGTCCCAACTCTCGTGATGGTGAAGATGTGTCCGTCGTCCCAGAACTTCTATCTCCGAACTGTCATGATTAGTAGAAACAAGAAACAAAATTCCGAATAATGTTCCTATGAACTACTAGGATGTGGTTGTAAAGTGCTCACAAGAAAGCAAATATCAATACCTTACAAGTTCTTACCATGCGGCAGTGGTGACAGCAACCAGCGATGTCAAATAACTCCGAAGATTGTGTAAAGCGATTGCTGGGGAACGTATATATACACGGTGTAGAAATATGTGGAGCTGGGTTGGCTATATATGGTAGCAAAAGATTAGCAATAATCAATTCAGAGATGCAATGTTGAATAAACGCCAACGACGGTATCGTGCTGGTCCTAGGCTAGACCGGACTAGAGACGCGAGCCTAGAACACTAATGAGGTCACGGCGTAGCACAACTAGCATCAATGAAGGTTACTAAGTAGCTCTTGACAGCAAGATATAAGTGAAGATCACAACGGTAGTGAAGATAATGATGAAAAACAACTACCAAGCAAGACATACAACAACTCTCTCTCCAACTTTCCTCTTGAAAAGGTTGAGCCAATTTTCTAATAAATTCTTTCAAAGAATGTTACTAACTCAAGCTTTCCAATGCAAAAAGAATCACTCAATTCCGAGTTGATATGAGGAGTCAAAGAATTCTAAAACTGGCCTGAAAAATTGGAACAAGCTGTGTTCACGAACTTCAGAGGGCAAAAAGACCTATTTAGAAGCCGATTTTGAGGTGTCAAATATTGAACTAGCTTCTGCAACTATTTAGATGCGGCTCGTCGCTAGCTTTAATTTGAGTACTCACGGAGTCAAAACGGACTTCGTATGAGGAAGATACACCTGTTTTACTGAACAGTGCGCAAAACAGATTCCAATCCGAATTCAGGTACGAGATTGATTCTAGATAGATCCGATTTTTTTCCTCTCTCTTTTTTTTCTCACGCTTTTTTTTTTTTTTCTCTCTCTTTTTTTTTTTTTTTTTCCTTTTTTCTCTTTTTTCTCTCTTTTTTTTTCTCCCTCTTTCCAAGACAAACTAGATAAGATGCAGATTGATCGAGCAAAGATGTGAATGGCCTCAACTATGATTATGACAATGAACAGCGCAGTAGCACGTGGTGGAAATTAATAGATGGGATGGTGGACAGCGGAAGGATAATTATGCAGCGGGCGTGACTAATGTGAACAGAACTCAAACTCTAAAGGAACTAGACACTAAGACCAGCAATCGATACGACGATGCAACCGATAATTCAATTATGCAAGCAACGAATAGAAAATTGCAAAGGCTCGGACTGGCTTGGATAAAGGATGAACAGATCTAACTTATTTTTGTGGCTTTTTTATGGACTATAGGTACGAATGATGATGCGATCTAAACTATGAAAACTGTAAAATCTCACCGAGCAACCTGAAAACTGATACCACTTGATAGAGGCGGGGTGTCCCGATCTTCGATGAGATGATAACTATCGATTTGGTGGAGACGACTTTGACGATCCGACTACAAACATGCACGACGTTGCGCCTTAGCAATCGCTAAACCAACTCCGAGAAGTTATTGATCACGCCGAGCACGATCAACGACCACGAAGGTCTATTCCTGCAAGCAATCAAGAACAAGCAAGAATATGATAAAAGCAATCTGAATATTGCGGTATGTATGAAGTATTGATAAAGGTGGGGATCCGTAAGCGGTCTTGGTCTGGTCGTTGGACACAAACGAAGTACACGGTTGCAATGGCTAACTTTAACTAAACAAATCCCCAAAAAAAGCTACTAGATGGATCTACTTATATAGGAGCAAGGGGTGGCGGCCAAGGAGGTGGGAGAACGTCCCAAGGCAGACTAAAACTAACCCTAGCTCATACAAGGCCAATGGGCCCAAGTGGAGGTGACGTAACACCTTTGGACTTGTAGTTTGACTCGGATTCTGGTGCAGCGTCAGATTGTTTCGTCCACAACTCAACGCTCCGGACGGCTTTTAAGGTGATTCCAATTGGGCTGGAAAGAGCATGAAATCTACTTTCCAACAAAAAAAGAATCACCCAATTCGGAGTCCGTATGAAAAAGTTGTTGACGTTTTGAGTCAGGTATGTCTGTGCAGTCCGAATCTGAGTCCAGAACGTGAGAGACTTGGACTCTATCTTTTTTTGGGCCAAAAGTGACGTGAGAGAACTTTTTGAACAGCAAATAAACATCTCTTTCTTCCTTATCTTCATATGTGGATTGTACAAATGTCCCATACACCTGCAATTAGACAAAACACAAAAGTGTGTGAAGTATTTTTGTTCTGGATAACATAAGTAGATTATTGAATAGTTTGCACTAGAAATCACCTGACAAATATGCATGTATGCAATATTTTTGGTCATATCCAAGGTAGTCATGTCCTCATCAGGAAGAGGGGGTGAATTTCGTGGCCCTTGGTGAAGGGGTCCGAAAGTAACCCTATCTCTTGTTTCCCCACACATACGGACTCTAAAAATAGCCTATACTTACGTATTTCGAAATTACATGGGCCTGGCCCAATAATAAGGTGACGCAGCACCTAGAATAGCCTCTGGACGAAATTTATGAAGTGGCATCTTGTATATTTCGTCCAAGGCTTCATGCACTCATTATGGTGGCTTCAAAGTCCTGAAATCATCACTTGTAACTCTGTTCTTGTCCCCCTTGCGCATGCCATCATCTCCATGCTTGTTCTTGCTCCAATGTTCATCCTTCTCCAAGCTAGGCCCTTCATTTGTAAGCAAAACAAATGTATCCAATTTAGGCCGCATCATATTCTCATAAACATTAGAATCATTACCAAGAAACGAAAGTACCTGGTAATTTAGTTGGCGTGCGCGAGCTCTAGTAATTGGTCCAGTATGTATAGCAGCAGGGGCTATGGGTGTAACAATGGTATTGATGTCCTCATCAATAAGGCATATAGCCGCTGGATTTTCTTCAATTTACGGCCAAATGAGATTGCCCGGATCATAGAGCATCTGCAGAAAGGTACGTTTGTCCCTACCAGGGGGGCTAATGTCTATAAGCAACATAATCTCTCGAATTTCCTTCAAAAGGAAGAGCCAATGGGTTCGGAAACTTCTCTGAAAAACAGCGACGAATGATGTTCTTGGACTTTCGGGGCCAAAAAGTCCTGCTTAAGGCTGAATTTGAGGGTACTCGGGCCTCCTGGAGCAAGCGGGGATAATTTTTTGGATTCGCGCGCTCGCCATGAGCAGTTTGAGTAGTTATGGGTCCGACACGGACTCCGAATGACAAAATTATGACCGTTTTAGTGAACATCTCTCCATTCTATGGTAGTCCTTGAAAGTACTTCATTTTCTCGTGCTCTTTTTTCCTGACTGGCCCAAAATTTCTTGTCCTCTATAGTGGACATTTCATTTCCACATATATATTAACCGATGCGAGGAATGCCCTTTTGTTCTTGGCTTTCACGCGCTAGAGTTACAGCATGCCATCTGGCGAAAACAATGAGAATAAGGCACATAGCCGCTGGATTTTCTTCAATTTACGGCCGAATGAGATTGCCCGGATCATAGAGCATCTACAAAAAGGTACATTTGCCCCTACCAGGGGGCTAATGTCTATAAGCAACATAATCTCTCGAATTTCGTTCAAAAGGAAGTGCCAATGGGTTTAGAAACTTGTCTGAAAAACAGCGACGAATAGTGTTCTTTGACTTTCAGGGCCAAAAAGTCCTGCTTAAGGCTGAATTTGAGGGTACTCCGGGTCTCCTGGCGCAAGCGGGGAGCATTTTTTGGATTCGCGCGCTCGTCGGGAGCAGTTTGAGTGTCGGTCCGACACGGACTCCCAATGACAAAATTATGACCGTTTTAGTGAACATCTCTCCATTCTATGGTAGTCCTTGAAAGTACTTCATTTTCTGGTGCGTTTTTTGCCTGATTGCCCCAAAATTTCTTGTCCTCTATAGAGGAGATATCGTTTCCACTTATATATTGACCGATGCCAGGAATGACCTTTTGTTCTTGGCTTTCACGCGCGTGAGTTACAGCATGCCATCTGGCGAAAACAAGGAGAATAAGGCATATAGCCGCTGGATTTTCTTCAATTTGCGGCCGCATGAGATTGCCCGGATCATAGAGCATCTGCAGAACGGTACGTTTGTCCCTACAAGGGGGCCTCATGTCTATAAGCAACATAATATCTCGAAATTCCTTCAAAAGGAAGTGCCAATGGGTTCAGAAACATGTCTGAAAAACAGCGACGAATAGTGTTCTTTAACTTTCAAGGCCAAAAAGTCCTGCTTAAGGCTGAATTTAAGGGTACTCCAGGTCTCCTGGCGCAAGCAGGGAGTATTTTTTGGATTCACGCGCTTGCCGGGAGCAGTTTGAGTACTTGTGGGTCTGACACGGACTCCCAATGACAAAATTATGACCGTTTTAGTGAACATCTCTCCATTCTATGGCAGTCCTTGAAAGTACTTTATTTTCTCGTGCGCTTTATGCCTGACTGCCCCAAAATTTCTTGTCCTCTATAGTGGAGATATCGTTTCCACATATATACTGACTGATGCCAGGAATGCCCTTTTGTTCTTGACTTTCACGCGCGTGAGTTACAGCATGCCATCCAGCAAAAACAAGGAGAATAAGGCATATAGCCGTTGGATTTTCTTCAATTTACGGCCAAATGAGATTGCCCGGATCATAAAGCATCTGCAGAAAGGTACGTTTGTCCCTACCATGGGGGCTAATGTCTATAAGCAACATAATCTCTCGAATTTCCTTCAAAAGGAAGTGCCAATGGGTTCGGAAATTCTCTGAAAAACAGCGACGAATGATGTTCTTTGACTTTCGGGCCAAAAGTCCCGCTTAAGGCTGAATTTGAGGGTACTGGCCTCCTCTGGCAAGCGAGGATAATTTTTGATTCGCAAGCTCGCCATGAGAAGTTTCAGATTTCGAGTCCGACATGGACTCAAATGACAAAATTATGACCGCTTTAGTGAACATCTCTCCATTCTATGGCAGTCCTTGAAAGTACTTCATTTTCTCGTGCGCTTTTTGCCTGACTGCCCCAAAACTTCTTGTCCTCTATAGTGGAGATATCGTTTCCACATATATATTGACCGATGCCAGGAATGCCCTTTTGTTCTTGGCTTTCACGCACGTGAGTTACAGCATGCCATCCAGCGAAAACAAGGAGAATAAGGCATATAGTCGCTGGATTTTCTTCAATTTACGGCCAAATGAGATTGCCCGGATCATAGAGCATCTACATAAAGGTACGTTTATCCCTACCAGGGGGGCCAATGTCTATTAGCAACATAATCTCTCGAAATTCCTTCAAAAGGAAGTTCCAATGGGTTCGGAAACTTGTTTGAAAAACAACGACGAATGGTGTTGTTTGACTTTCGGGGCCAAAAAGTCCTGCATAAGGCTGAATTTGAGGGTACTCCGGGCCTCCTAGCGCAAGCGGGGATAATTTTTTGGATTTGCTTGCTCTCCACGAGTAGTTTGAGTACTTGTGGGTCTGACACGGACTCCGAATGATAAAATTATGACCGTTTTAGTGAACATCTCTCCATTCTATGGCAGTCCTTGAAAGTACTTCATTTTCTCGTGCGTTTTTGCCTGATTGCCCCAAATATTCTTGTCCTCTATAGAGAAGATATCGTTTCCACATATATATTGACCGTTGCCAGGAATGCCCTTTTGTTCTTGGCTTTCACGCGCGTGAGTTACAGCATGCCATCCGGCGAAAACAAGGAGAATAAGGCATATGGCTGCTGGATTTTCTTTAATTTACGGCCAAATGAGATTGCCTGGATCATAGAGCATCTGCAGAAAGGTATGTTTGTCCCTACCAGGGGGGCTAGTGTCAATAAGCAACATAATCTCTCGAATTTCCTTCAAAAGGAAGTGCCAATGTATTCGGAAACTTGTCTGAAAAACAGCGACGAATAGTGTTCTTTGACTTTCAGGGCCAAAAAGTCCTTCTTAAGGCCGTATTTGAGGGTACTCCGCGCTTCCTGGCGCAAGCAGGGAGTATTTTCTGGATTCGCGCGCTCGCCACGAGCCGTTTGAGTACTTGTGGGTCTGACACGGACTCCCAATGACAAAATTATGACCGTTTTAGTGAACATCTCTCCATTCTATGGCAGTCCTTGAAAGTACTTCATTTTCTCGTCCGTTTTTTGCCTGACAGCCCCAAAATTTCTTGTCCTCTATGGAGGAGATATCGTTTCCACATATATATTGACCGATGCCAAGAATGCCCTGTTTTCTTGGCTTTCACACACGTGAGTTACAGCATGCCATCCGGCGAAAACAAGGAGAATAAGGCATATAGCCGCTGGATTTTCTTCAATTTACGGCCAAATGTGATGAGGACATCAATACCATTGTTACACCCACAGCCCCTACTGCAACATATACTGGACCAATTACTAGAGCACGCGTCCGCCAATTAAATTCTCAGGGCCTAGCTTGGAGAAGGATGGACATTGGAGCACGAACAAGCATGGAGATGATGGCATGTGCAAGGGGAACAAGAACGGAGTTACAAGTGATGATTTTAGGACTTTGAAGCCACCATAATGGGTGCATGAAGCCTTGGACGAAATATACAAGATGTCACTTCATAAATTTCGTCCCGAGGCTATTCTAGGTGTTGTGTCACCTTATTATTGGGCCAGGCCCATGTAATTTTGAAATACATAAGTATAGGCTATTTTTAGAGTCCGTATGTGTGGGGAAACAAGAGATAGGGTTGATTTCGGACCCTTCCACCAAGGGCCACGAAATCCCCCCCACCCTCTTCCTCCATATATACAGCCCTTAGGGCACCGTTTAGACTTTGGGTTTTGTTAAGATTAAAGTTCGCCATAGGTGCAACTTCACAGCCGTTTTGTGTTCAACGACCGCACAAAGACGCCTCGTAACCCCACCTTGATCAATAAAGCTTTCATCTTATATTCGCAATATCCAGATTGCAAACTCAGCTTCTTGCTTGTTCTTCATTTGCTCGCAGGAAACAGACCCTCGTGGTCAGGTTGATCGTGCTCCGGCGTGGTCAATAACCTCTCGGAGTTGGTTTAGCGATTGCTAAGGCGCGACGTCCTCGCACGTTCGTAGTCGGATCGTCAAAGTCGATTTCCACCTAAGCGATGTCCATCATCTCATCGAAAGACGGGACAGTTTTGCATCTATCAAGTGGTATCAGATTTCCAGGTTGCTCGGTGAGATTTTACAGTTTTTCGTAGTTTAGATCGAGTCTGTTCTTCATGCCTACAGTCCACGAAAAAGCCAAAAAAATTAGGGTTAGTTCATCCCATCCGAACCAATCTGAGCCTTTGCATAATCTTTTTCAGATTTGCTTTGTTGAATTTGCGGTTGCATCGTCGTGTCAAGTTGCTGGTCTTAGCGCCTAGTCTTTTAGAGTTTCGAGTTCGCTCACAGTTTGTCACGTCGCCACGCCATATATCACCACCGCATCATCATCGCGTTCTTTGCCATATACCACCACCACATATTCACCGCCAATCCGAATCCATATACGCCACCACATATCCGCCGCCATCACGCCAATCTGAGTTCACCTGCTACATATATCCGCCACCGTCCGAAGTTCCAATAGATTAATCTACGCCACCATCCGAAGTTCCACCAGATTCATCTCCGCCACCATCCGAAGTTCCACCAGTTTCATCTCCGCCACCAGTCCTATTCCGAGTCCAAGATTTTGTTACTCTGCTTTGGTTTTCCAGATCACGCCATACTCCGAAGTCGGACAGAGAAGGACTCCCAACTTCACATGCTACCCGCAGAGAGAAATAGTTCCAAACACAAAAAAAGGAAAAAAAACTATGTCCGAAAATTCGCTAGGCAGTTTTTAGACCATTTGTAGACTTTTTGAAAAAAAAAATTGTTATGAGCAAAAAAAGAGGAAAAAAAGTGCAAAAAAAAGGAAAAAAAGAGAAAAAAATTCAGAGTGTGCTCCTCCTTTGTTTACGTGCCGCGCCGTGATTTTGTTGCTGTTCTAGGCTCGCGTCTCTAGCACAGTCTAGCCTAGGACCAGCACAGTACCGTTGTTGAGCGTTTATTCAACTTTGCATCTCTGAATTGACTATTGCCAACCATTTTTGCTACCATATTATAAGCCTTCCGAGCTCCACATACATCTACGTCGTGCGTTTGACTCTCCATGGTAATCGCTCTATCCAAGCTTTGAGAGTGTTGACTACAACGGTTGGCGATCACCGCCTGCTGCTGGGTAAGAACTGGTAAGCATTTGAGATTTGCTTCACTGGTTTGTGATACACCGCCACCACTTCTTAGTAGTCTGTAGGATCATATTCTCGTGTGTTTCTATTTGCTGCTAACCATGGTAGGATCACAAGCCGATGAGACTGGTTGGGAGAACCTGACGAACAAATAGCTTCATGATAAATTTCAGCAAATGATGAGTGGACAGGTGCAAGATGTGCTAAACAGATTTGACAAGGCCATGGAGAAGATAGATGGCATTGAGAAGACGTTTGAAACAAAGCTTGATAGCAAGTTTAATGAATTGCTCGCCTGTTTTCCACAACCACCGCCGGTTGCACCTATCGCACCTCTGCAACAACAACAACTACAACAAAGCCCCCTTCCGAATCAGCATGGACGAGCACAGCGTGTTCCTATTGAGCCAGGACAAAATTCTGGTGCCGCTGCTACTCTTCGTTAGTGCTTCAGAGCTCCTGCTTCTTATCGCAGAGGTGGAGGAATATTATGAGGATGAGGTTGATAAAATCGAACTACGTGCCACCACCGGCACCACCACCAGCAGGTCGACCTCGGTATATATTTGCAACGGTAGGCCTGCACTACCACCCTGTGCGAGATAATGACCATATTCAAACTGAAATTGAATATTCCACCATTTGAGGGTAGATATGTTCTGATATATATCTTACTTGGGAGTTAGAAACTGAACAACGTTTTACATGTTTAAAATATCCCGAGGAGAGACGGGTTGTCTTCTTTGCTTTTGCTTTCACTAGTTTTGCATGTGTATGGTGGTCCGAACATTGTAGATTATATCCTATTCCAACTACTTGGGCTGCTTTGAAAACTGTTGTGCGTATCGTTGGGTTCCACCATATTATCAACGTGAATTGCTTCAAAATTGCAGTGTTTAAGTCAAGGAAAAATTTCAGAAGAATATTATCGGGAATTACAAACCGGCATGATTAGATGTGGTATTGTTGAGGAGAATGAAGCTATGCTTGCACGTTTTATAGGTGGATTAAATAGAGATTCAGACCATTCTAGAGTATAAGGAGTATACTAATATCACTCGCTTATTCCATCTTGCTTGTAAAGCTGAACGTGAAGTGCAGGATCGACAAGCATTAGCGCCAACTAACTTTTCTCGCAGTCGACTTTCATCATGGACACCGCGTGCATCCTCTACTTCCACTACACCAGCACCTCCATCACCGCTACCTCCAGCCATGATACAAGAAAGGTGCACAACCACCACTATCTACCAAGAGCGCACTCTTTGGGCCTACAGAGCTCTTCTTCTTCCATGGCATCAACAGGGCACACAAGTGATATTATTTGTCGTCGTTGTAAGGGAAGAGGTCATTATGCGAGAGAATGCAAATCTCAACGTGTGATGATTGCTACTGAGGATGGTGGGTATGAGTCCGCTAGTGACTACGATGAGGAGACTTTGGCTCTTATTACACGTGAAGAACATGGTGGAGATGATTCTGATCATGACACGCAATACATGGCTCCTGAAGACGCTGACAGATATGAATGTTTAGTTGCTCAACGTGTTTTGAGTGTACAGGTCACACAAGCTGAGCAAAATCAGAGGCACAATTTGTTCCATACCAAGGGAGTAGTGAAGGAACGTTCTGTGCGCGTCATCATAGACGGAGGGAGCTGCAACAACTTGGCTAGCATGGAGATGGTGGAGAAGCTTTCTCTCACCACAAGACTACATCCACATCCTTACTACATCCAATGGTTCAACAACAGCGGCAAGGTTAAGGTAACACGTACTATTCGTATGCATTTTAGTATCTCTACATATGCTGATTATGTTGATTGTGATGTGGTACCTATGCAAGCATGTTCCTTATTACTTGGTAGACCATGGCAATTTGATAAAAATTCTGTACACCATGGTAGAAACAATCAGTATACTCTTGTTCATCAGGATAAAAATATTACTTTGCTTCCTATGACTCCTGATTCTATTTTGAAAGATGATATTAATAGAGCTAATAAAGCAAAACAGGAGAAGAATAAGAGCGAAAATCAGATTGTGGCAAAAGAATTTGAGCAACAAATGAAGCCTAATAATAAACCATCTAGTGTTGCTTCTGAAATATAATTGAAAGTGCATGTTTATTTGCCACCAAATCTGATATTGATGAGCTAGATTTTGGCAAATCTGTTTGTTATGCTTTTGTGTGCAAAGAGGCATTATTTTCGTTCGAGGACGTGCCTTCCTCTTTGCCTCCTGCTGTCACTAACATTTTGCAGAGTTCGCCGACGCCTTTCCACAAGACGTGCCACCGGATTACCGCCTATTCGAGGGATTGAGCATCGATTGACTTAATTCCGGTGCTTCACCGCCAAACCGTCGCCATACCGCACCAATCCAGAGGAGACGAAGGAGATTATGCGTCAAGTACAAGAGCTGCTCGACAAAGGTTATATACGCGAATCCCTTAGTCCTTGTGCTGTTCCTATTATTCTAGTGCCGAAAAAGGATGGTACATCACGTATGTGTGTTGATTGTAGAGGCATTAATAATATTACTATTCGTTATCGTCATCCTATTCCTAGGCTAGATGATATGCTTGATGAATTGAGTGGCTCTATAATATTCTCCAAAGTTGATTTGTGTAGTGGATACCATCAAATTCGTATGAAATTGGGGATGAATGGAAAACAACATTTAAAACTAAGTTTGGATTATATGAGTGGTTAGTCATGCCTTTTGGGTTAACTAATGCACCTAGTACTTTCATGAGATTAATGAACGAAGTTTTACGTGCTTTCATTGGACGATTTGTGGTAGTTTACTTTGATGACATATTGATTTATAGCAGATCTTTGGAGGAACATTTGGAACATTTACGTGTTGTTTTCATTGCTCTACGTGATGCACGTTTGTTTGGTAACCTTGGGAAGTGCACCTTTTGCACCGACCGAGTGTCTTTTCTTGGTTATGTTGTTACTCCACAGGGAATTGAAGTTGATAAAGCCAAGATTGAAGCTATTGATAGTTGGCCGCAGCCCAAAACGGTCACACAAGTGAGGAGTTTTCTTGGCCTCGCTGGATTCTATAGGCGTTTTGTGAGAGATTTCAGCACCATTGCTGCACCTCTCAATGAGCTTACAAAGAAGGATGTGCCTTTTGTCTGGGGTACCACACAGGAAGAAGCCTTCACGGTATTGAAAGATAAGTTGACACATGCTCCTTTACTCCAACTTCCTGATTTTAATAAGACTTTTGAGCTTGACTGTGATGCTAGTGGAATTGGATTAGGAGGTGTGTTATTACAAGATGGCAAACCTGTTGCATAGTTTTCTGATAAATTGAGTGGGCCTAGTCTGAATTATTCTACTTATGATAAAGAATCATATGCTCTTGTTCGGACTTTAGAAACATGGCAACATTATTTATGGCCCAAAGAATTTGTTATACATTCTGATCATGAATCTTTGAAACATATTAAAAGTCAAGCTAAACTGAATCGTAGACATACTAAATGGGTTGAAATCATTGAGACTTTCCCTTATGTCATTAAACACAAGAAGGGTAAAGAAAATGTTATTCCTGATGCATTGTCTCGTCGCTATACTATGGTTTCACAACTTGACTTCAAAATATTTGGTTTGGAGACCATCAAAGATCAATATGTGCATGATGCTGATTTTAAAGATGTATATTGTAAAGAAGGAAGAACATGGAACAAGTTTGTCGTTAATGATGGATTTGTGTTCCGTGCTAACGAGCTATGCATTCCAGCTAGCTCTGTTCGTCTTTTGTTGTTGCAGGAGGCGCATGGAGGAGGACTAATGGGACACTTTGGCGTGAAGAAGACGGAGGACGTACTTGCTACACATTTCTTTTGGCCAAAGATGAGACGGGATGTTGAGCGTTTTATTGCTCGTTGCACTACATGTCAAAAAGCTAAGTCACGACTCAATCCTCATGGTTTATATATGCCTTTGCTCGCACTCGTGTTCCTTGGGAGGATATATCTATGGACTTTGTCTTAGGTTTACCTAGAACAAAGAAGGGAGGATAGCATATTTGTTGTCGTGGATAGATTCTCGAAAATGGCACACTTTATACCATGTCATAAAAGCGATGATGTTTGTTAATGTTGCTGATTTGTTCTTTCGTGAAATTATTCGCTTGCATGGTGTGCCAAATACTATTGTTTCAGATCGTGATACTAAATTTCTTAGCCCCTTTTGGAGATGTTTATGGGCTAAGTTGGGGACTAAACTGCTTTTTAGTACTACTTGTCACCCCCAAACTGATGGACAAACTGAAGTAGTCAATAGAACATTGTCTACTATGCTTAGGGCTGTTCTAAAGAATAATAAGAAAATGTGGGAGGAATGCTTGCCTCATATTGAATTTGCTTATAATCGTTCATTGCGTTCTACTACTAAGATGTGCCCTTTTGAAGTTGTGTATCGTTTCCTACCTCGTGCACCTATTGATTTGTTGCCTCTTCCATCTTCGGAGAAGGTTAATTTTGATGCTAAAGAGCATGCTGAATTGATTTTAAAATGCATGAGTTAACTAAGGAAAACATTGAGCGTATGAATGCTAAATATAAACTTGGTGGAGATAAGGGTAGAAAACATGTTGTGTTTGCACCGAGATCTTGTTTGGTTACATTTGCGTAAGGATAGATTTCTGATTTGCAAAATCAAAGCTAATGCCACGCTGCTGGTCCCTTTAAGGTGTTGGAGAAAGTAAATGGTAATGCATATAAACTTGAGCTGCTGCAGATTTTGGGGTTAGTCCCACTTTTAACATTGCAGATTTGAAGCCATATTTTGGTGAGGAAGATGAACTTCCGTCGAGGACGACTTCATTTCAAGAAGGGAGGATGATGAGGACATCAATACCATTGTTACACCCACAGCCCCTGCTGCTATACATCTTGGACCAATTACTAGAGCTCACAAGACGCTAACTAAATTACCGGTACTTTCGTTTCTTGGTAATGATTCTAATGTTCATGAGAATATGATGTTGCCTAAATTGGATACATTTGTTTTGCTTACAAATGAAGGGCCTAGCTTGGAGAAGGATGAACATTGGAGCAAGAACAAGCATGGAGACGATGGCATGCGCAAGGGGAACAAGAACGGAGTTACAAGTGATGATTTCAGGACTTTGAAGCCACCATAATGAGTACATGAAGCCTTGGACGAAATATACAAGATGCCACTTCATTAATTTCGTCCAGAGGCTATTCTAGGTGCTGCGTCACCTTATTATTGGGCCAGGCCCATGTAATTTCGAAATACATAAGTATAGGCTATTTTTAGAGTCCGTATGTGTGGGGAAACAAGAGATAGGGTTAGTTTCGGACCCCTCCACCAAGGGCCACGAAATTCACCCCCTCTTCCTCCATATATACAACCCTTAGGGCACCGTTTAGACCTTGGGTTTTGTTTAGATTAAAGTTCGCCATAGCTGTAACCCGCATTTCGTTTGTGTTCAACGACTGCATAAAAGCGTCACAGTAACCCCACCTTGATCAATAAAGCTTTCATCTTATATTCGCAATATCCAGATTGCAATCTCAGTTTCTTGCTTGTTCTTCGTTTGCTCGCAGGAAACAGACCCTCGTGGTCAGGTTGATCATGCTCCGGCGTGGTCAATAACCTCTCGGAGTTGGTTTAGCGATTGCTAAGGCGCGACGTCCTCGCACGTTCGTAGTCAGATCGTCAAAGTCGACTTCAACCAACGCGAAATCCACCATCTCATCGAAAGACGGGACACCTTTGCCTCTATCACTCACCACAAGACCACATGCACATCCTTACTACATCCAATGGTTCAACAACAGCGGCAAGGTTAAGGTAACACGTATTGTTCGTGTGCATTTTAGTATCTCTACATATGCTGATTATGTTGATTGTGATGTGGTACCTATGCAAGCATGTTCCTTATTACTTGGTCGACCATGGCAATTTGATAAAATTCAGACACCATGGTAGAAACAATCAAGATACTCTTGTTCTTAAAGATAAAAATATTACTTTGCTTTCTATGACTCCTGAGTCCATTTTGAAAGATGATATTAATAGAGCTAATAAAGCAAAACAGGAGAAAAATAAGAGTGAAAATCAGATTGTGGCAAAAGAATTTGAGCAACAAATGAAGCCTAATAGTAAACCATCTAGTGTTGCTTCTGAAATTAAATTGAAAAGTGCATGTTTACTTGCCACTAAATCTGATAGTGATGAGCTAGATTATAGCAAATCTGTTTGCTATGCTTTTGTGTGCAAAGAGGCATTATTTTCATTCGAGGACGTGCCTTCCTCTTTGCCTCCTGCTGTCACTAACATTTTGCGGGGTTCACGACGTCTTTCCACAAGGCGTGCCACCGGATTACCGCCTATTCGAGGGATTGAGCATCGATTGACTTAATTCCGGTGCTTCACTCCCAAACTGTCGCCATACCGCACCAATCCAGAGGAGACGAAGGAGATTATCGTCAAGTACAAGAGCTTCTCGACAAAGGTTATATCGCGAATCCCTTAGTCCTTGTGCTGTTCCTATTATTCTAGTGCCGAAAAAGGATGGTACATCACGTATGTGTGTTGATTGTAGAGGCATTAATAATATTACTATTAGTTATCGTCATCCTATTCCTAGGCTAGATGATATGCTTCATGAATTGAGTGGCTCTACAATATTCTCCAAAGTTGATTTGCGTAGTGGATACCATCAAATTCGTATGAAATTGGGGGATGAATGGAAAACAACATTTAAAACTAAGTTTGGATTATACGAGTGGTTAGTCATGCCTTTTGGGTTAACTAATGCACCTAGTACTTTCATGAGATTAATGAACGAAGTTTTACGTGTTTTCATTGGACGATTTGTGGTAGTTTACTTAGATGACATATTGATTTATAGCAGATCTTTGGAGGAACATTTGGAACATTTACGTGCTGTTTTTATTGCTCTCGTGATGCACGTTTGTTTGGTAACCTTGGGAAGTGCACCTTTTGCACCGACCGAGTGTCTTTTCTTGGCTATGTTGTTACTCCACAGGGAATTGAAGTTGATAAAGCCAAGATTGAAGCTACTGAGAGTTGGCCGCAGCCCAAAACGGTCACACAAGTGAGGAGTTTTCTTGGCTTCGCTGGATTCTATAGGCATTTTGTGAGAGATTTCAGCACCATTGCTGCACCTCTCAATGAGCTTACAAAGAAGGATGTGCCTTTTGTTTGGGGTACCGCACAGGAAGAAGCCTTCACGGTGTTGAAAGATAAGTTGACACATGCTCCTTTACTCCAACTTCCTGATTTTAATAAGACTTTTGCGCTTGAATGTGATGCTAGCGGAATTGGATTAGGAGGTGTGTTATTACAAGATGGCAAACCTGTTGCATACTTTTTTGAAAAATTGAGTGGGCCTAGTTTGAATTATTCTACTTATGATAAAGAATTATATGCTCTTGTTCGTACTTTTGAAACATGGCAACATTATTTATGGCCCAAGGAATTTGTTATACATTCTGATCATGAATCTTTGAAACATATTAAAAGTCAAGCTAAACTGAATCATAGACATGCTAAATGGGTTGAATTCATTGAGACTTTCCCTTATGTCATTAAACACAAGAAGGGTAAAGAAAATGTTATTGCTGATGCATTGTCTCATCGCTATACTATGCTTTCACAACTTGACTTCAAAATATTTGGTTTGGAGACCATCAAAGATCAATATGTGCATGATGCTGCTTTTAAAGATGTATTGCAGAATTGTAAAGAAGGAACAACTTGGAGCAAGTTCATCGTTAATGATGGATTTGTGTTCCGTGCTAACAAGCTATGCATTCCAGCTAGCTCCGTTCATCTTTTGTTGTTGCAGGAGGCGCATGGAGGAGGACTAATGGGACACTTTGGCGTGAAGAAGACAGAGGACGTACTTGCTACACATTTCTTTTGGCCAAAGATGAGATGGGATGTTGAGCTCTTTATTGCTCGCTGCACTACATGTCAAAAAGGTAAGTCACGACTCAATCCTCATGGTTTATATATGCCTTTGCCTGTACCTAGTGTTCCTTGGGAGGATATATCTATGGACTTTGTTTTAGGTTTACCTCGAACAAAGAAGGGGAGGGATAGCATATTTGTTGTCGTGGATAGATTCTCTAAAATGGCACACTTTATATCATGTCATAAAAGCGATGATGTTGTTAATGTTGCTGATTTGTTCTTTCGTGAAATTATTCGCTTGCATGGCGTGCCAAATACTATTGTTTTAGATCATGATACTAAATTTCTTAGCCACTTTTGGAGATGTTTATGGGCTAAGTTGGGGACTAAACTGCTTTTTAGTACTACTTGTCAGCCCCAAACTGATGGACAAACTGAAGTAGTCAATAGAACATTGTCTACTATGCTTAGGGCTGTTTTGAAGAATAATAAGAAAATGTGGGAAGAATGCTTGCCTCATATTGAATTTGCTTATAATCGTTCATTGCATTCTACTACTAAGATGTGCCCTTTTGAAATTGTGTATGGTTTCCTACCTCGTGCACCTATTGATTTGTTGCCTCTTCCATCTTCGGAGAAGGTTAATTTTGATGCTAAACAACGTGCTGAATTGATTTTAAAAATGCATGAGTTAACTAAGGAAAACATTGAGCGTATGAATGCTAAATATAAACTTGCTGGAGATAAGGGTAGAAAACATGTTGTGTTTGCACCTGGAGATCTTGTTTGGTTACATTAAGTAAGGATAGATTTCCTGATTTGTGCAAATCAAAGCTAATGCCACGTGCTGACGGACCTTTTAAGGTGTTAGAGAAAATAAATGATAATGCATATAAACTTGAGCTGCCTGCAGATTTTGGGGTTAGTCCCACTTTTAACATTGCAGATTTGAAGCCTTATTTGGGTGAGGAAGATGAGCTTCCATCGAGGACGACTTTATTTCAAGAAGGGGAGGATGATGAGGACAACAATACCATTGTTACACCCACAGCCCCTACTGCTACATATACTGGACCAATTACTAGAGCACGCACCCGCCAATTAAATTATCAGGTACTTTCATTTCTTGGTAATGATTCTAATGTTCATGAGAATATGGTGCTGCCTAAATTGGATACATTTGTTTTGCTTACAAATGAAGGGCCTAGCTTGGAGAAGGATGGACATTGGAGCACGAACAAGCATGGAGATGATGGCATGTGCAAGGGGAACAAGAACGGAGTTACAAGTGATGATTTTAGGACTTTGAAGCCACCATAATGGGTGCATGAAGCCTTGGACGAAATATACAAGATGGCACTTCATAAATTTCGTCCCGAGGCTATTCTAGGTGCTGCGTCACTTTATTATTGGCCCAGGCCCATGTAATTTCGAAATACATAAGTATAGGCTATTTTTAGAGTCCGTATGTGTGGGGAAACAAGTGATAGGGTTGATTTCGGACCACTCCACCAAGGGCCACGAAATCCCCCCCCCATCTTCCTCCATATATACAACCCTTAGGGCACCGTTTAGACTTTGGGTTTTGTTTAGATTAAAGTTTGCAATAGCTGCAACTTCGCGTACTTCATTTGTGTTCAACGACTAGACAAAGACTTCTCAGAACCCCACCTTGATCAATAAAGATTTCATCTTATATTCTCAATATCCAGATTGCAAACTCAGTTTCTTGCTTGTTCTTCGTTTGCTCGCAGGAAACAGACCCTCGTGGTCAGGCTGATCATGCTCCGGCGTGGTCAATAACCTCTCGGAGTTGGTTTAGCGATTGCTAAGGCGCGACGTACTCGCACGTTCGTAGTCGGATCATCAAAGTGGATTTCCACCTAAGCGATATCCATCATCTCATCGAAATACATGACAGTTTTGCCCCTATCAAAATGAGATTGCCCGGGTCACAGGGCATCTGCAGAAAGGAACATTTGTCCCTACCAGGGGGTCTAGTGTCTATAAGCAACATAATCTCTCGAAATTCCTTCAAAAGGAAGTGCCAATGGGTTCAGAAACTTGTTTGAAAAACAGCGACGAATGGTGTTCTTTGACTTTCAGGGCCAAAAAGTCCTGCTTAAGGCTGAATTTGAGGGTACTCCAGGCCTCCTGGCGCAAGAGGGGAGTATTTTTTGGATTCGCGCGCTCGTCGGGAACAGTTTGAGTACTTTTGAGTCTGACATGGACTCCGAATGATAAAATTATGACCGTTTAGTGAACATCTCTCCATTCTAAGGCAGTCCTTGAAAGTACTTCATTTTCTCGTGCGCTTTTTCCCTGACTGCCCCAAAATTTCTTGTCCTCTATAGTGGAGATATCGTTTCCACATATATATTGACTGATGCCAGGAATGCCCTTTTGTTCTTGACTTTCACGCGGGTGAGTTACAGCATGCCATCCGGCGAAAACAAGGAGAATAAGGCATATAGCAGCTGGATTTTCTTCAATTTACGGCCAAATGAGATTGCCCGGATCATAGAGCATTTGCAGAAAGGTACGTTTGTCGCTACCAGGGGGCTAATGTCTATAAGCAACATACTCTCTCGAAATTCCTTCAAAAGGAAGTGCCAATGGGTTCAGAAACTTGGTTGGAAAACAGCGACGAATGGTGTTCTTTGACTTTCAGGGCCAAAAAGTCCTGCTTAAGGCTGAATTTGAGGGTACTTCGGGCCTCCTGGCGCAAGCGGGGAGTATTTTTTGGATTCGCGCGCTCATCGGAAACAGTATGAGTACTTTCGGGTCTGACACGGACTCCGAATGATAAAATTATGACCGTTTTAGTGAACATCTCTAAATTCTATGGCAGTCCTTGAAAGTACTTCATTTTCTCATGCGCTTTTTGCATTACTGCCCCAAAATTTCTTGTCCTCTATAGTGGAGATATCGTTTCCACATATATATATTGACCGATGCCAAGAATGCCCTTTTGTTCTTGACTTTCACGTGCGTGAGTTACAGCATGTCATCCGGCGAAAACAAGGAGAATAAGGCATATAACCGCTGGATTTTCTTCAATTTACGGCCAAATGAGATTGCCCGGATCATAGAGCATATGCAGAAAGGTACGTTTGTCGCTACCAGGGGGGCTAATGTCTATAAGAAACATAATCTCTCGAATTTCCTTCAAAAGGATGTGCCAATGGGTTCAGAAACTTGTCTAAAAAACAGCGACGAATGATGTTCTTTGACTTTCAGAGCCAAAAAGTCTTGATTAAGGCCGTATTTGAGGGTACACCGGGCCTCCTGGCGCAAGCGGGGAGTATTTTCTGGATTCAAGGCCGCCATGAAGCGTTTGAATACATGTGGGTCCGACACGGACTCAATGACAAAATTATGACCGCTTTAGTGAACATCTCTCCATTCTATGGCGGTCCTTGAAAGTACTTCATTTTCTCGTGCGCTTTTGCTGGACCGCCCCAAAATTTCTTGTCCTCTATAGTGGAGATATCGTTTCCACATATATATTGACCGATGCCAGGAATGCCCTTTTCTGCTTGGCTTTCACGCGCGTGAGTTACAGCATGCCATCCGGCGAAAACAAGGAGAATAAGGCATATAGCCGCTGGATTTTCTTCAATTTATGGCCAAATGAGATTGCCCGGATCACAGAGCATATGGAGAAAGGTACGTTTGTCCCTACCTGGGGGGCTAATGTCTATAAGCAACATAATATGTTGAATTTCCTTCAAAAGGAAGTGCCAATGGGTTCAGAAACTTGTGTGAAAAACAGCGACGAATAGTGTTCTTTGACTTTCAGGGCCAAAAAGTCCTGCTTAGAGCCGTATTTGAGGGTACACCGGGCCTCCTAGCGCAAGCGAGAAGTATTTTCTGGATTCGCGTGCTCGCCGCGAGCCGTTTGAGTACTTGTGGGTCCGACACGGTCTCCGAGTGACAAAATTATGACCGTTTTAGTGAACATCTCTCCATTCTATGGCAGTCCTTGAAAGTACTTCATTTTCTCGTGCGCTTTTTGCCTGATTGCCCCAAAATTTCTTGTCCTCTATAGAGGAGATATCTTTTTCACATATATATTGACCGATGCGAGGAATGCCCTTTTGTTCTTGGCTTTCACACGCATGAGTTACAAAGATGCCATCCGCGAAAACAAGGAGAATAAGCCATATAGCATTGGATTTTCTTCAATTTACGACCAAATGAGATTGCCCGGATCATAGAGCATCTGCAGAAAGGTATGTTTGTCCCTACCAGGGGGGCTAATGTCTATAAGCAACATAATCTCACGAAATTCCTTCAAAATGAATTGCCAATGGGTTCAGAAACTTGTTTGAAAAACAGCGACGAATGGTGTTCTTTGACTTTCAGGGCCAAAAAGTCCTGCTTAAGGCTGAATTTGAGGGTACTCCGGGCCTCCTGGCGCAAGCGAGGAGTATTTTCTGGATTCGTGTGCTCGCCGCGAGCCGTTTGAGTACTTGTGGGTCCGACACGGTCTCCGAGTGACAAAATTATGACCGTTTTAGTGAACATCTCTCCATTCTATGGTAGTCCTTGAAAGTACTTCATTTTCTCGTGCGCTTTTTGCCTGATTGCCCCAAAATTTCTTGTCCTCTATAGAGGAGATATCTTTTTCACATATATATTGACCGATGCCAGGAATGCCCTTTTGTTCTTGGCTTTCACGCGCATGAGTTAAAGCATGCCATCCGGCGAAAACAAGGAGAATAAGGCATATAGCCGCTGGATTTTCTTCAATTTACGGACAAATGAGATTGCCCGGATCATAGAGCATCTGCAGAAAGGTATGTTTGTCCCTACCAGGGGGGCTAATGTCTATAAGCAACATAATCTCACGAAATTCCTTCAAAATGAATTGCCAATGGGTTCAGAAACTTGTTTGAAAAACAGCGACGAATGGTGTTCTTTGACTTTCAGGGCCAAAAAGTCCTGCTTAAGGCTGAATTTGAGGGTACTCCGGCCCTCTTGGCGCAAGCAGGGAGTATTTTGTGGATTCGCGCGCTCGTCGGGAACAGTTTGAGTACTTGTGAGTCTGACATGGACTCCGAATGATAAAATTATGACTGTTTTAGTGAACATCTCTCCATTCTATGGCAGTCCTCGAAAGTACTTCATTTTCTCGTGCGCTTTTTGCCTGACTGCCCCAAAATTTCTTGTCCTCTATAGTGGAGATATCGTTTCCACATATATATATATATATTGACCGATGCCAGGAATGCCCTTTTGTTCTTGACTTTCACGCACGTGAGTTACCGCATGCCATCTGACGGAAACAAGGAGAATAAGGCATATAGCCGCTGGATTTTGTTCAATTTACGGCCAAATGAGGTTGCCCGGATCATAGAGCATCTGCAGAAAGGTACGTTTGTCCCTACCAGGGGGGCTAATGTCTATAAGCAACATAATCTCTCGAATTTTTCCTTCAAAAGGAAGTGCCAATGGGTTCAGAAACTTGTCTGAAAAACAGCGACGAATGGTGTTCTTTGACTTTCAGGGCCAAAAAGTCCTGCTTAGTGTCGTATTTGAGGGTACACCGGGCCTCCTGGCGCAAGCGAGGAATATTTTCTGGATTCGCACGCTCCCCGCGAGCCGTTTGAGTACTTGTGGGTCCAACATGGACTCCGAATGTCAAAAATTATGACCGTTTTAGTGAACGACTCTCCATTCTATGGCAGTCCTTAAAAGTAGTTCATTTTCTCGTGCGCTTTTTGCCTGATTGCCCCAAAATTTCTTGTCCTCTATAGAGGAGATATCGTTTCCACATATATATTGATCGGTGCCAGGAATGCCCTTTTGTTCTCGGCTTTCACGCGCGTGAGTTACAACCTGCCATCCTGCGAAAACAAGGAGAATAAGGCATATAGCCGCTGGATTTTCTTCAATTTACGACCAAATGAGATTGCCCGGATCATAGAGCATCTGTAGAAAGGTATGTTTGTCCCTACAAGGGGACCTAATGTCTATAAGCAACATAATCTCTCGAAATTCCTTCAACAGGAAGTGCCAATGGGTTCAGAAACTTGTTTGAAAAACAGCGATGAATGGTGTTCTTTGACTTTCAGGGCCAAAAGGTCCTGCTCAAGGCTGAATTTGAGTGTACTCCGGGCGTCCTGGCGCAAGCGGGGAGTATTTTTTGGATTCGCGCGCTCGTCGGGAACAGTTTGAGTACTTGTGGGTCTGACACGGACTCCGAATGATAGAATTATGACCGTTTTAGTGAACATCACTCCATTCTATGGCAGTCCTTGAAAGTACTTCATTTTCTCGTGCGCTTTTTGCCTGACTGCCCCAAAATTTCTTGTCCTCTATAGTGGAGATATCGTTTCCACATATATATTGACCGACGCCAGGAATGCCCTTTTGTTCTTGGCTTTCACGCGCGTGAGTTACAACATGCCATCCGGGAAAACAAGGAGAATAAGGCATATAGCCGCTGGATTTTCTTCAATTTACGGCCAAATGAGATTGTCCGAATCATAGAGCATCTGCAGAAAGGTATGTTTGTCCCTACCAGGGGGCGTAATGTCTATAAGCAACATAATCTCTCGAATTTCCTTCAAAAGGAAGTGCCAATGGGTTGAGAAACTTGTCTGAAAAACAGCGACGAATGATGTTCTTTGACTTTCAGGGCCAAAAAGTCCTGCTTAAGGCCGTATTTGAGGGTACTATAGGCCTCCTAGCGCAAGCGGGGAGTATTTTCTAGATTCGCGTACTCGCCGCGAGCTGTTTGAGTACTTGTGGGTTCGACACGGACTCCCAATGACAAAATTATGACCGTTTTAGTGAACATATCTTCATTCTATGGCAGTCCATGAAAGTACTTCATTTTCTCGTGCGCTTTTTGCGTGACTGCACCAAAATTTCTTGTTCTCTATAGTGGAGATATCGTTTCCACATATATATTGACCGATGCCAGGAATGCCCTTTTGTTCTTGACTTTCACGCGCGTGAGTTACAGCATGCCGTCCGGCGAAAACAAGGAGAATAAGGCATATAGCCGCTGGATTTTCTTCAATTTACGGCCAAATGAGATTGCCCGGATCATAGAGCATCTGCAGAAAGGTATGTTTGTCCCTACCAGGGGGGCTAATGTCTATAAGCAACATAATCTCTTGAAAGGTATGTTTGTCCCTACCAGGGGGGCCAAAAAGTCCTGCTTAAGGCTTAATTTGAGGGTACTCCGGGCCTCCTGGCACAAGCGGGGAGTATTTTTTGGAATCGCGCGCTCGTCGGGAACAGTTTGAGTACTTGTGGGTCTGACACGGACTCCGAATGATAAAAGTATGACCGTTTTAGTGAACATCACTCCATTCTATGGCAGTCTTTGAAAGTACTTCATTTGCTCGTGCGCTTTTTGCCTGACTGCCCCAAAATTTCTTGTCCTCTATAGAGGAGATATCATTTCCACATATATATATTGACCGATGCCAGGAATGACCTTTTGTTCTTGACTTTCACGCGCGTGAGTTACAGCATGCCATCCGGCGAAAACAAGGAGAATGAGGCATATAGCCGCTGGATTTTCTTCAATTTACGGCCAAATGAGACTGCCCGGACCATAGAGCATCTGCAGAAAGGTACGTTTGTCCCTACCAGGGGGGCTAATGTCTATAAGCAACATAATCTCTCGAATTTCCTTCAAAAGGATGTGCCAATGGGTTCAGAAACTTGTCGGAAAAACAGCGAAGAATGATGTTCTTTGACTTTCAGGGCCAAAAAGTACTGATTAAGGCCGAATTTGAGGGTACTTCGGGCCTCCTGGCACAAGCGGTGAGTATTTTCTTGATGTGCTCGCCGCGAGCAGTTTAAGTACTTGTGGGTCTGACACAGACTCCGAATGACAAATTTATGACCGTTTTAGTGAATATCTCTCCATTCTATGGCAGTCCTTGAAGGAACTTCATTTTCTCGTGCGCTTTTTGCTTGACTGCCCCAAAAATTCTTGTCCTCTATTGTGGAGCTATCGTTTCCACATATATATTGACCGATGCCAAGAATGCCCTTTTGTTCTTGGCTTTCACGCGCGTGAGTTACAGCATGCCATCCGGGAAAACAAGGAGAATAAGGCATATAGCTGCTAGATTTTCTTCAATTTACGGCCAAATGAGATTGCCCGGATCATAGAGCATCTGCAGAAAGGTACGTTTGTCCCTACTAGGGGGTAGTGTCTATAAGCAACATAATCTCTCGAATTTCCTTCAAAAGGAAGTGCCAATGGGTTCAGAAACTTGTCTGAAAAACAGCGACGAATGATGTTCTTTGACTTTCAGGGCCAAAAAGTCCTGCTTAAGGCCCTATTTGAGGGTACACTAGGCCTCCTCGCGTAAGCGGGGAGTATTTTCTGGATTCGCGCGCTCGCTGCGAGCTGTTTGAGTATTTGTGGGTCCAACACAGACTCCGAATGACAAAATTATGACCGTTTTAGTGAACATCTCTCCATTCTATGGCAGTCCTTGAAAGTACTTCATTTTCTCGTGCGCTTTCTGCCTGATTGCCCTAAAATTTCTTGTCCTTTATATAGAAGATATCGTTTCCACATATATATTGACCGATGCCAGGAATGCCCTTTTGTTCTTGGCTTTCACGCGCATGAGTTACAACATGCCATCCGGCGAAAACAAGGAGAATAAGGCATATAGCCGCTGGATTTTCTTCAATTTACGGCCAAATGAGATTGCCCGGATTATAGAGCATCTGCAGAAAGGTACGTTTGTCCCTACCAGGGGGCTAACTTCTATAAGCAACATAATCTTTCGAATTTCCTTCGAAAGGATGTGCCAATGGGTTCAAAAATTTGTCTGAAAAATAGCGACGAATGATGTTCTTTGACTTTCAGTGCCAAAAAGTCCCGATTAAGTCCGTATTTGAGGGTACTCCGGGCCTCCTGGCGCAAGCGGCGAGTATTTTCTGGATTCGTGCTCTCGCCGCGAGCAGTTTGAGTACTTGTGGGTCTGACACATACTCTGAATGACAAAATTATGACCGTTTTAGTGAACATCTCTCCATTCTATGACAGTCCTTGAAAGTACTTCATTTTCTCGTGCACTTTTTGCCTGACTGCCCCAAAATTTCTGGTCCTCTATAGTGGAGATATCGTTTCCACATATATATATTGACCGATGCCAGGAATGCTCTTTTGTTCTTGACTTTCACGTGCGTGAGTTACAGCATGCCATCCGGCGAAAACAAGGAGAATAAGGCATATTGCCGCTGGATTTTCTTCAATTTACGTCCAAATGAGATTGCCCGGATCATAGAGCATCTGCAGAAAGGTACCTTTTTCTCTACCAGGGGGGCTAATGTCTATACACAACATAATCTCTCGAATTTCCTTCAAAAGGATGTGCCAATGGGTTCAAAAACATGTCTGAAAAACAGCGACGAATGATGTTCTTTGACTTTGAGGGCCAAAAACTCCTAATTAAGGCCGTATTTGAGGGTACTCCGGGCCTCCTGGCGCAAGTGGGGAGTATTTTCTGGATTCGCGCAGTCGCCGTGAGTAGTTTGAGTACTTGTGGGTCTGACACGGACTCCGAATGACAAAATTATGACCGTTTTAGTGAACATCTCCATTCTATGGCAGTCCTTGAAAGTACTTCATTTTCTCGTGCGCTTTTTGTCTGACTGCCCCAAAATTTCTTGTCGTCTATAGTGGAGATACCGTTTCCACATATATATTGACCGATGCCAATAATGCCCTTTTGTTCTTGGCTTTCACGCGCGTGAGTTACAGTATGCCATCCGGCGAAAACAAGGAGAATAAGGCATATAGCCGCTGTATTTTCTTCAATTTACGACCAAATGAGATTGCCCGGATCATAGAGCATCTGCAGAAAGGTATGTTTGTCCCTACCAGGGGGGCTAATGTCTATAAGCAACATAATCTCTCGAATTTCGTTCAAAAGGAAGTGCCAATGGGTTCAGAAACTTGTTTGAAAAACAGCGATGAATGGTGTTCTTTGACTTTCAGGGCCAAAAGGTCCTGCTCAAGGCTGAATTTGAGTGTACTCCGGGCGTCCTGGCGCAAGCGGGGAGTATTTTTTGGATTCGCGCGCTCGTCGGGAACAGTTTGAGTACTTGTGGGTCTGACACGGACTCCGAATGATAGAATTATGACCGTTTTAGTGAACATCACTCCATTCTATGGCAGTCCTTGAAAGTACTTCATTTTCTCGTGCGCTTTTTGCCTGACTGCCCCAAAATTTCTTGTCCTCTATAGTGGAGATATCGTTTCCACATATATATTGACCGATGCCAGAATGCCCTTTTTTCTTGGCTTTCACGAGCGTGAGTTACAAACATGCCATCCGCGAAAACAAGGAGAATAAGGCATATAGTCGCTCGATTTTCTTCAATTTACGGCCAAATGAGATTGCCCGGATCATAGAGCATCTGCAGAAAGGTACGTTTGTCCCTACCAGGGGGGCTAATGTCTATAAGCAACATAATCTCTCGAATTTCCTTCAAAATGAAGTGCCAATGGGTTAAGAAACTTGTCTGAAAAACAGCGACGAATGATGTTCTTTGACTTTCAGGGCCAAAAAGTCCTGCTTAAGGCCGTATTTGAGGGTACTCTAGGCCTCCTGGCGCAGGTGGGGAGTATATTCAGGATTCGCACGCTCGCCGCGAGCTGTTTGAGTACTTTTGGGTCCGATACGGACTGCGAATGACAAAATTATGACCGTTTTAGTGAACATCTCTCCATTCTATGGCAGTTCTTGAAAGTACTTCATTTTCTTGTGCGCTTTTGGCCTGATTACCCCAAAATTTCCTGTCCTCTATAGAGGAGATATCGTGATAGAGGCAAAGGTGTCCCGTCTTTCGATGAGATGGTGGATTTCGCTTTGGTGGAAGTCGGCTTTGACGATCCGACTACGAACGTGCGAGGACGTCGCGCCTTAGCAATCGCTAAACCAACTCCGAGAGGTTATTGACCATGCCGGAGCACGATCAACCTGACCACGAGGGTCTGTTTTTCCTGCGAGCAAACAAAGAACAAGCAAGAAACTGAGATTGCAATCTGGATATTGCGAATATAAGATGAAAGCTTTATTGACCAAGGTGGGGTTCTGTGACGCCTTTATCTGGTCGTTGAACACAAACGAAGTACGCGAAGTTGTAGCTATGGCGAACTTTAATCTAAACAAAACCCAAAGTCTAAACGGTGCCCTAAGGGCTGTATATATGGAGGAAGAGGGGGTGAATTTCGTGGCCCTTGGTGAAGGGGTCCGAAACTAACCCTATCTCTTGTTTCCCCACACATACGGACTCTAAAAATAGCCTATACTTATGTATTTCGAAATTATATGGGCCTGACCCAATAATAAGGTGACGTGACACCTAGAATAGCCTCTGGACGAAATTTATGAAGTGGCATCTTGTATATTTCGTCCAAGGCTTCATGCACTCATTATGGTGGCTTCAAAGTCCTGAAATCATCACTTGTAACTCCGTTCTTGTTCCCCTTGTGCATGCCATCATCTCCATGCTTGTTCTTGCTCCAATGTTCATCCTTCTCCAAGCTAGGCCCTTCATTTGTAAGCAAAACAAATGTATCCAATTTAGGTAGCATCATATTCTCATGAACATTAGAATCATTACCAAGAAACGGAAGTACATGGTAATTTAGTTGGCGTCTTGTGAGCTCTAGTAATTGGTCCAAGATGTATAGCGGCGGGGGCTGTGGGTGTAACAATGGTATTGATGTCCTCATCATCCCTCCTTCTTGAAATGAAGTCGCCTCGACGAAGTTCATCTTCCTCACCCAATATGGCTTCAAATCTGCAATGTTAAAAGTGGGACTAACCCCAAAATCTGCAGCAGCTCAAGTTTATATGCATTATCATTTACTTTCAACACCTTAAAGGGACCAGCAGCACGTGGCATTAGCTTTGATTTGCGCAAATCAGAAATCTATCCTTACGCAAATGTAACCAAACAAGATCTCCGGTGCAAACACAACATGTTTTCTACCCTTATCTCCAGCAAGTTTATATTTAGCATTCATACGCTCAATGTTTTCCTTAGTTAACTCATGCATTTTTAAAATCAATTCAGCACGCTCTTTAGCATCAAAATTAACCTTCTCCGAAGATGGAAGAGGCAACAAATCAATAGGTCGACGAGGTATGAAACCATACACAACTTCAAAAGGGCACATCTTAGTAGTAGAATGCAATGAACGATTATAAGCAAATTCAATATGAGGCAAGCATTCCTCCCACATTTTCTTATTATTCTTTAGAACAACCCTAAGCATAGTAGACAATGTTCTATTGACTACTTCAGTTTGTCCATCAGTTTGGGGGTGACAAGTAGTACTAAAAAGCAGTTTAGTCCCCAACTTAGCCCATAAACATCTCCAAAAGTGGCTAAGAAATTTAGTATCACGATCTGAAACAATAGTATTTGGCACACCATGCAAGCGAATTATTTCACGAAAGAACAAATCAGCAACATTAACAAAGATCATCGCTTTTATGACATGGTATAAAGTGTGCCATTTTCGAGAATCTATCCACGACAACAAATATGCTATCCTTCCCCTTCTTTGTTCTAGGTAAACCTAAGACAAAGTCCATAGATATATCCTCCCAAGGAACACTAGGTACAGGCAAAGGCATATATAAACCATGAGGATTGAGTCGTGACTTAGCTTTTTGACATGTAGTGCAGCGAGCAATAAAACGCTCAACATCCCGTCTCATCTTTGGCCAAAAGAAATGTGTAGCAAGTACGTCCTCCGTCTTCTTCACGCCAAAGTGTCCCATTAGTCCTCCTCCATGCGCCTCCTGCAACAACAAAAGACGAACGGAGCTAGCTGGAATGCATAGCTTGTTAGCACGGAACACAAATACATCATTAACGACAAACTTGTTCCATGTTCTTCCTTCTTTACAATTATGCAATACATCTTTAAAATCAGCATCATGCACATATTGATCTTTGATGGTCTCCAAACCAAATATTTTGAAGTCAAGTTGTGAAAGCATAGTATAGCAACGAGACAATGCATCAGCAATAACATTTTCTTTACCCTTCTTGTGTTTAATGACATAAGGGAAAGTCTCAATGAATTCAACCCATTTAGCATGTCTACGATTCAGTTTAGCTTGACTTTTAATATGTTTCAAAGATTCATGATCGTAATGTATAACAAATTCTTTGGGCCATAAATAATGTTGCCATGTTTCTAAAGTCCTAACAAGAGCATATAATTCTTTATCATAAGTAGAATAATTCAGACTAGGCCCACTCAATTTTTCGAAAAAGTATGCAACAGGTTTGCCATCTTGTAATAACACACCTCCTAATCCAATTCCACTAGCATCACATTCAAGCTCAAAAGTCTTATTAAAATTAGGAAGTTGGAGTAAAGGAGCATGTGTCAACTTATCTTTCAATACCGTGAAGGCTTCTTCCGTGCGGTACCCCAAACAAAAGGCACATCCTTCTTTGTAAGCTCATTGAGAGGTGCAGCAATGATGCTGGAATCTCTCACAAAACGCCTATAGAATCCAAATGAGGCCAAGAAAACTCCTCACTTGTGTGACCGTTTTGGGCTGCGCCAACTCTCAATAGCTTCAATCTTGGCTTTATCAACTTCAATTCCTGTGGAGTAACAACATAACCAAGAAAAGACACTCGGTCGGTGCAAAAGGTGCACTTCCCAAGGTTACCAAACAAACGTGCATCACGTAGAGCAATAAAAACAACACGTAAATGTTCCAAATGTTCCTCCAAAGATCTGCTATAAATCAATATGTCATCAAAGTAAACTACCACAAATCGTCCAATGAAAGCACGTAAAACTTCGTTCATTAATCTCATGAAAGTACTAGGTGCATTAGTTAACCCAAAAGTCATGACTAACCACTCATATAATCCAAACTTAGTTTTAAATGTTGTTTTCCATTCATCCCCCAATTTCATACGAATTTGATGGTATCCACTATGCAAATCAACTTTGGAGAATATTATAGAGCCACTCAATTCATCATGCATATCATCTAGCGTAGGAATAGGATGACGATAACGAATAGTAATATTATTAATGCCTCTACAATCAACACACATACGTGATGTACCATCCTTTTTCGGCACTAGAATAATAGGAACAACCACGAGGACTAAGGGATTCGCGTATATAACCTTTGTCGAGCAGCTCTTGTACTTGACGATAATCTCCTTCGTCTCCTCTGGATTGGTGCGGTATGGCGACGGTTTGGCGGTGAAGCACCGGAATTAAGTCAATCTGATGCTCAATCCCTCGAATAGGCGGTAATCCCGGTGGCACGTCTTGTGGAAAGACGTCAGCGAACTCCTGCAAAATGTTAGTGACAGCAGGAGGCAAAGAGGAAGGCACGTCCTCGAAAGAAAATAATGCCTCTTTGCACACAAAAGCATAACAAACCGATTTGCCAAAATCTAGCTCATCAATATCAGATTTGGTGGCAAATAAACTGTCACTTTTCAATTTTATTTCAGAAGCAACACTAGATGGCTTATTATTAGGCTTCATTTGTTGCTCAAATTCTTTTGCCACAATCTGATTTTCGATCTTATTCTTCTCCTGTTTTGCTTTATTAGCTCTATTAATATCATCTTTCAAAATAGAATCAGGAGTCATAGGAAGCAAAGTAATATTTTTATCCTTATGAACAAGAGTATACTGATTGTTTCTACCATGGTGTACAGAATTTTTATCAAATTGCCATGGTCTACCAAGTAATAAGGAACATGCTTGCATAGGTACCACATCACAATCAACATAATCAGCATATGTAGAGATACTAAAATGCACATGAACAATCGTGTTACCTTAACCTTGCATGTTGTTGAACCATTGGAAGTAGTAAGGATGAGGATGTGGTCTTGTGGTGAGAGAAAGCTTCTCCACCTTCTCCATGCTAGCCAAGTTGTTGCAGCTCCCTCCGCCTATGATGACGCCGCATGTAACGTTCCTTCACAACTCCCTTGGTATGGAACAAATTGTTCCTCTGATTTTGCTCAGCTTGTGTGACCTGCACACTTAAAACACGTTGAGCAACTAAACATTCATACTGTCGGCATCTTGAGGAGCCATGTATTGCGTCTCATGATCGAATCATCTCCACCGTGTTCTTCACGTGTAATAAGAGCCAATGTCTCCTCATCATAGTCACTAGCGGACTCATACCCACCATCCTCGTGAGCAATCATCACACGCTAAGATTTGCATTCTCTCGCATAATGACCTCTTCCCTTACAACGACGACAAATAATATCACTTGTGTGCCCGTTGATGCCATGGAAGAAGAAGAGCTCTGTGTAGGCCCGGCAGTGCGCTCTTGCCGATAGTGGAGGTTGTGCCTCGCTTTCTTGTATCACGGCCGGAGGTAGCAGATGGAGGTCTTGGTGTAGTGGAAGTAGAGGATGCACGCGTGTCCATGATGAAAGTCGACCTGCGAGAAAAGTTAGTTCGCGCCAATGCTTGTCGATCCTCAAGACTTCACGTTCAGCTTTACAAGCAAGATGGAATAAACGAGTGATATTAGTATACTCCTTATACTCTAGAATGGTCTAAATCTCTATTTAATCCACCTATAAAACGTGCAAGCATAGCTTCATTCTCCTCAACAATACCACATCTAATCATGCCGGTTTGTAATTCCCGATAATATTCTTCTACATAATTTTTCCTTGTCTTAAACGCTGCAATTTTTGAAGCAATTCACGTTGATAATATGGTGGAACCCAACGAGCACGCATAGCAGTTTTCAAAGCAGCCCAAGTAGCGGAATAGGATATAATCTACAATGTTCGCACCACCATACACATGCAAAACTAGTGAAAGCACAAACAACAAAGAAAGAACCCGTCTCTCCTCGGGATATTGTAAACATGTAAAATGTTGTTCAGCTTTCTAACTCCCAAGTAAGATATATATCAGTGAACATATCTACCCTCAAATGGTGGAATATTCAATTTCAGTTTAGGAATATGGACATCATCTCGCACTGAGGTGGTGGTGCAGGCCTACCATTACGAATATATACCGAGGTCGACCTGCTTTGGTGGTGGTGCCGGTGGTGCACGTAGTTCTGATTTTGATCAACCTCATCCTCATAATCGCCCGCATACTCATCATCCTCCGTGGTACCAAAGATGGCAGAGAGCTCTGAAGCACCAATAGCGATGGCAATGCACCAGAATTTTGTCCTAGCTCAATAGGAACACGCCGAGCTCGTCCATACCGATTCGAAGGGGCGTGGCTGTTGTCGTTCTTGAGAGGTGCGATAGGTGCAGCCGGCGGTGGTTGTGGAAAACGCGAGCAATTCATTAAACTTGCTATCAAGCTTTGTTTCAAACGTCTTCTCAATGCCATCTATCTTCTCCATGGCCTCGTCAAATCTGTTTAGCACATCTTGCACCTGTCCACTCATCATTTGCTGAAATTTATCATGTAGCTGTTTGTTCGTCAGGTTCTCCCAATCAGTCTCATCGGCTTGCGATCCTACCATGGTTAGCAGCAAATAGAAACACACAAGAATATGATCCTACAGACTACTAAGAAGTGGTGGGGGTGTATCACAAACCCGTCAAGCAAATCTCAAATTCTTACCAGTTCTTACCCAAAGAAGGTGGTGATCGGCAACCGTTGTAGTCAAAACTCTCAAAGTTTGGATATAGCGATTACTAGGAGAATCAAACGCACGACGTAGATGTATGTGGAGCTGGGAAGGCTTATAATATGTTAGCAAAAAGGTCAAGAATAATCAATTCAGAGATGCAAAGTTGAATAAGCGCTCAACGACGATCTTGTGCTGGTCCTAGGCTAGACCGTGCTAGAGACGCGAGCCTAGAACACTAACAAAATCACGGCTGCTGCACGTAAACAAGGGAAAAGCACACTCTGAATTTTTTTTTCTCTTTTTTTTGCTGCTTTTTTTTTTTATGAAAAATCACTATAATGGCGAGTGTCTCAAAACTCTTCCAGTGTCAAACCGACAGGATGGGCACGAAATTTTTTCGACCAAATTTTTTTTTTGACTGCCTGGACCCAAAAACTGGAAACGGGTCAAAAAAAACATTCTGTAACGGCGACTGTCTCAATACACTTAGAAACACCTAAAAATAGGATAGCCAGAAATTTTTTTGTCAAGTGCATTTCGGAATATATTTTTTTGGAAACCAACCTCTTTTACGAACGGCAAAAGATTGCTGGAATCCGAAACCTACTTAGACAAGGAAACACGAATCGGAAATTAGATGGATCCCGAAAACAAACCTAATATGCAAGGAACTCGGATTGGTGGTGGATATATGGTGGTGGTATATGGCAGCGGTGGTGGTATATGGCAGCGGTGGTGGTATATGGATACGGATTGAAGCGGTGGCGGATAAGCGGTGGTGGTAGATGGCGAGGCGATGATGATGGTGCGGCGGCGCGTGACAACTTATGACCGAACTCGAAACTCTAAAAGACTAGACTCTAAGACCAAAGAACTAGACATGACGATGCAACCGCAAATTCAACAAAGCAAATCTGAAAAAGATTATGCAAAGGCTCAGATTGGTTCGGATGGGATGAACTAACCCTAATTTTTTTTGGCTTTTTCGTGGACTATAGGTATGAAGAACATACTCGATCTAAACTACGAAAAACTATAAAATCTCACCGAGCAACATGGAAATCTGATACCACTTGATAGAGGCAAAGGTGTCCCGTCTTTCGATGAGATGGTGGATTTCGCTTTGGTGGAAGTCGACTTTGACGATCCGTCTACGAACGTGCGAGGACGTCGCGCCTTAGCAATCACTAAACCAACTCCAAGAGGTTATTGACCACGCCGGAGCACGATCAACCTGACCACGAGGGTCTGTTTCCTGCGAGCAAACGAAGAACAAGCAAGAAACTGAGATTGCAATCTGGATATTGCGAATATAAGATGAAAGATTTATTGATCAAGGTGGGATTCTGTGACGCCTTTGTCTGGTCGTTGAACACAAACGATGTACGCGAAGTTGCAGCTATGGCGAACTTTTAATCCAAACAAAACCCCAAAGTCTAAACGGTTCCCTAACGGCTGTATATATGGAGGAAGAGGGGGGAATTTCATGGCCCTTGGTGGAGGGGTCCGAAATCAACCCTATCTCTTGTTTCCCCACACATACAGACTCTAAAAATAGCCTATACTTATGTATTTCGAAATTACATGGGCCTGGCCCAATAATAAGGTGACGCAAAACCTAGAATAGCCTCGGGACGAAATTTATGAAGTGGCATCTTATATAGTTCGTCCAAGGCCTCATGCACCCATTATGGTGGCTTCAAAGTCCTGAAATCATCACTTGTAACTCCATTATTATTCCCCTTGCGCATGCCATCATCTCCATGCTTGTTCGTGCTCCAATGTCCATCCTTCTCCAAGCTAGGCCCTTCATTTGTAAGCAAAACAAATGTATCCAATTTAGGGAGCATCGTATTCTCATGAACATTAGAATCATTACCAAGAAACGAAAGTACCTGATAATTTAATTGGCGGGCGCGTGCTCTACTAATTGGTCCAGTATATGTAGCAGTAGGGGCTGTGGGTGTAACAATGGAATTGATGTCCTCATCAAGTACTCAAACTACTCCTGGCGAGCGTGCGAATCTAGAAAATACTCCCCGCTTGCGCCAGGATTCCCGGAGTAACCTCGAATACGGCCTTAAGCAGGACTTTTTGGCCCTGAAAGTCAAAGAACATCATTCGTCGCTATTTTTCAGACAAGTTCCTGAACCCATAGGCACTTCCTTTTGAAGGAAATTCAATAGATTATCTTGCTTATAGACATTAGCCCCCCTGGTAGGGACAAACGTACCTTTATGCAGATGCTCTATGATCTGGGCAATCTCATTTCGTCGTAAATTGAAGAAAATCCAGCGGCTATATGCCTTATTCTCCTTGTTTTCGCCGGATGGCATGATGTAACTCATGCGCGTCAAAGCCAAGAACAAAAGGGCATTCCTGGCATCGGTCAATATAGATGTGGAAACGATATCTCCACTATAGAGGACAAGAAATTTTGGGGGAAGTCAGGCAAAAAGCGCACGAGAAAATGTACTACTTTCAAGGACTGCCATAAAACGGTCATAATTTTGTCATTCTGAGTCCGTATCGGACCCACAAGTACTCAAACTGCTCCCGGGGAACGTGCGAATCCAGAAAATTCTCCCCGCTTGCGCCAGGAGGCCCGGAGTACCCTCAAATACGGCCTTAAGCAGGACTTTTTGGCCCTGAAAGTCAAAGAACATCATTCATCGCTATTTTTAAGAGAAGTTTCTAAACCCATAGGCACTTCCTTTTGAAGGAAATTTGAGAGATTATGTTGCTTATAGACATTAGCCCCCTGGTACGGACAAACGTACCCTTCTGCAGATGCTCTATGATCCGGGCCATCTCATTTGATCATAAATTGAAGAAAATCCAGCGGCTATATGCCTTATTCTACTTGTTTTCGATGGATGGCATGCTGTAACTCATGCGCGTGAAAGCCAAGACCAAAAGGGCACTCCTGGCATCGGTCAATATATATGTGGAAATGATATGTCCACTGTAGAGGACAAGAAATTTTGGGGGCAGTCAGGCACAAAGCGCGCGATAAATGTACTACTTTCAACGACTACCATAGAATGGAGAGATGTTCACTAAAACGGTCATAATTTTGTCATTCGGAGTCCGTGTCGGACCCACAATTACTCAAACTGCTCCCGGCGAGTGTGCCAATCTCGAAAATACTCCCCGCTTGCTCCAGGAGGCCCGGAGTACCCTCAAATACGGCCTTAAGCAGTGCTTTTTGGCCCAGAAAGTCAAAGAACATCATTCGTCGTTGTTTTCCAGACAAGTTTCTGAACCCATAGGCACTTCCTTTTGAAGGAAATTTGAGAGATTATCTTGCTTATAGACGCCCTCGGCAGGGACAAACGTACCTTTCTGCAGATGCTCTATGATCCGGGCAATCTCATTTGGTCTTAAATTGAAGAAAATCCAGCGGCTATATGCCTTATTCTCCTTGTTTTCGCTGCATGGCATGCCGTAACTCATGCGTGTGAAAACCAAGAACAAAAGGGCATTCCTGGCATCGGTAATATATATGTGGAAACGATATCTCCACTATATAAGACAAGAAATTTTGGGGCAGTCAGGCAAAAAGCGCACGAGAAAATGTAGTACTTTCAAGGACTGCCATAGAATGGAGAGATGTTCACTAAAACGGTCATAATTTTGACATTCGGAGTCCGTGTCAGACACACAAGTACTCAAACTGCTCGCGGCGAGTGCGCGAATCCAGAAAATACTCCCCGCTTGCGGTAGGAATCCCAGAGTACCCTCAAATACGGCCTTAAGTAGGACTTTTTGGCTCTGAAAGTCAAAGAACATCATTCGTCGATGTTTTCCAGACAAGTTTCTGAACCCATTGGCACTTCCTTTTGAAGGAAATTCGAGAGATTATGTTTCTTATAGACATTACCCCCTGGTAGGGACAAACGTACCTTTCTGCAGATGCTCTATGATCCGAGCAATCTCATTTGGCCGTAAATTGAAGAAAATCCAGTGGCTATATGCCTTATTCTCCTTGTTTTCGCCGGATGGCATGCTGTAACTCACGCGCGTGAAAGCCAACAACAAAAGGGAATTCCTAGCATCGGTCAATATATATGTGGAAACGATATCTCCTCTATAGAGGACAAGAAATTTTGGGGCACTCGGGCAAAAGGCGCACGAAAAAATGAAGTACTTTCAAGGACTGCCATAGAATGGAGAGATGTTCACTAAAACGGTCATAATTTTGTCATTCGGAGTTCGTGTCAGACCCACAAGTACTCAAACTGCTCGCGGCGAGCGTGCGAATCCAGAAAATACTCCCCGCTTGCGCCAGGACGCCTGGAGTACCCTCAAATTTAGCCTTAAGCAGGACTTTTTGGCCCTGAAAGTCAAAGAATATCCTTCGTCGCTGTTTTCCAGACAAGTTTCTGAACCCATTGGCACTTCCTTTTGAAGGAAATTGAGAGATTATGTTTCTTATAAACATTACCGCCGCTGGTAGGGACAAACGTACCTTTCTGCGGATGCTCTATGATCCGAGCAATCTCATTTGGCTGTAAATTGAAGAAACTCCGGCGGCTATATGCCTTATTCTCCTTGTTTTCGCCGGATGGCATGCTGTAACTCACGCGCGTTAAAGCCAAGAACAAAAGGGTGTTCCTGGCATCGGTCAATATATATGTGGAAACGATATCTCCTCTATAGAGGACAAGAAATTTTGGGGCAATCAGGCAAAAAGCGCACGAGAAAATGAAGTACTTTCAAGGGCTGCCATAGAATGGACAGATGTTCACTAAAACGGTCATAATTTTGTCATTCGGAGTCCGTGTCGGACCCACAAGTACTCAAACTGCTCGCGGCGAGTGCGCGACTACAGAAAATACTCCCCGCTTGCGCCAGGAGGCCCAGAGTACCCTCAAATTCAGCCTTAAGCAAGACTTTTTGGCCCTGAATGTCAAAGGACACCATTCGTCGCTGTTTTTTAGACAAGTTTCTAAACCCATTGGCACTTCCGTTTGAAGGAAATTCGAGAGATTATGTTTCTTATAGACATTAGCCCCTGATGAGGACATCAATACCATTGTTACACCCACAGCCCCTGCTGCTATACATACTGGACCAATTACTAGAGCTCACAAGACGCCAACTAAATTACCGTACTTTCGTTTCTTGGTAATGATTCTAATGTTCATGAGAATATGATGCTTTGCCTAAATTGGATACATTTGTTTTGCTTACAAATGAAGGGCCTAGCTTGGAGAAGGATGAACATTGGAGCAAGAACACACATGGAGTTGATGGCATGCATAGGGATCAAGAACGGAGTTACAAGTGATGATTTCAGGACTTTGAAGCCACCATAAGGAGTGCATGAAGCCTTGGACGAAATATACAAGATGCCACTTCATAATATTCGTCCATAGGCTATTCTAGGTGCTGCGTCACCTTATTATTGGGCCAGGCCCATGTAATTTCGAAATACATTAGTATAGGCTATTTTTAGAGTCCGTATGTGTGGGGAAACAAGAGATAGGGTTAGTTTGGACCCCTCCACCAAGGGCCACGAAATTCACCCCTCTTCCTCCATATATACAGCCCTTAGGGCACCGTTTAGACTTGGGTTTTGTTTAGATCAAAAGTTCGCCATAGCTGCAACTTCGCGTGCCGTTTGTGTTCAACGACTGCAAAGGCGTCCACGAGACCCCACCTTGATCAATAAAGCTTTCATCTTATATTCGCAATATCCAGATTGCAATCTCAGTTTCTTGCTTGTTCTTCGTTTGCTCGCAGGAAATAGACCCTCGTGGTCGTTGATCGTGCTCGGCGTGGTCAATAACCTCTCGGAGTTGGTTTAGCGATTGCTAAGTATGCGGCGCCCTCGCACGCGCCGTAGTCGGATCGTCAAAGTCGACTTCCACCAAAGCGAAATCCACCATCTCATCGAAAGACGGGACACCTCTGCCTCTATCAGCCCCCCCGGTAGGGATAAACGTACCTTTCTGCAGATGCTCTATGATCCGGGCAATCTCATTTGGTCGTAAATTGAAGAAAATCTAGCGGCTATATGCCTTATTCTCCTTGTTTTCGCCGGATAGCATGCTGTAACTCATCCGCGTGAAAGACAAGAACAAAAGGGCATTCCAGGCATCGGTCAATATATATGTGGAAACGATATCTCCACTATAGAGGACAAGAAATTTTGGGGCAGTCACGCAAAAAGCGCACGAGAAAAAGTAGTACTTTCAAGGACTGCCATAGAATGGAGAGATGTTCACTAAAATGGTCATAATTTTGTCATTCGGAGTCCGTGTCGGACCCACAAGTACTCAAACTGCTCCCGGCGAGCGTGCGAATCTAGAAAATACTCCCCGCTTGCGCCAGGACGCCCGGAGTACCCTCAAATTTAGCCTTAAGTAGGACTTTTTGGCTGTAAATTGAAGAAACTCCAGCGGCTATATGCCTTATTCTCCGAGTTTTCGCCGGATGGCATGCTGTAACTCACGCGCGTGAAAGCCAAGAACAAAAGGGTGTTCCTGGCATCGGTCAATATATATGTGGAAATGATATCTCCTCTATAGAGGACAAGAAATTTTCGGGCAATCAGGCAAAAAGCGCACGAGAAAATGAAGTACTTTCAAGGGCTGCCATACAATGGACAGATGTTCAATAAAACGGTCATAATTTTGTCATTCGGAGTCCGTGTCGGACCCACAAGTACTCAAACTGCTCGCGGCGAGTGCGCGAATCCAGAAAATACTCCCTGCTTGCGCTAGGAGGCCCGGAGTACCCTCAAATTCAGCCTTAAGCAGGACTTTTTGGCCCTGAAAGTCAAAGGACACCATTCGTCGCTGTTTTTTAGAAAAGTTTCTAAACCCATTGGCACTTCCGTTTGAAGGAAATTCGAGAGATTATGTTTCTTATAGACATTAGCCCCCCTGGTAGGGACAAACGTACCTTTCTGCGGATGCTCTATGATCGAGGCAATCTCATTTGGCGTAAATTGAAGAAAATCCAGCGCTATATGCCTTATTCTCCTTGTTTTCACGGATAGCATGTTGTAACTCACTTGCGTGAAAGCCAAGAACAAAAGGGCATTCCTGGCATCGGTCAATATATATGTGGAAACGATATCTCCTATATATAGGACAAGAAATATTGGGGCCATCAGGCAAAAAGCGCACGAAAAAATGAAGTACTTTCAAGGACTGCCATAGAATGGACAGATGTTCACTAAAACGGTCATAATTTTGTCATTGGTCCGTGTTAGACCCACAAGTACTCCAACTGCTTCCGTCGAGCGCGCGAATACACAAAATACTGCCCGCTTGCGCAAGGAGGCTCGGAGTACCCTCAAATACGGCCTTAAGCAGGACTTTTGGCCCTAAAAATCAAAGAACATCATTAAATCATTGTTTTCCGCACAAGTTTCTAACCCATTGGCACTTCCTTTTGAAGAAAATTCGAGAGATTATGTTGCTTATAGACATTACCCCCTGGTAGGGACAAACGTACCTTCTGCGATGCTCTATGATCCGAGCAATCTCATTTGGTCGTAAATTGAAGAAAATCGAGCGCTATATGCCTTATTCTCCTTGTTTTAGCGGATGGCATCTTTGTAACTCACGCGCGTGAAAGCCAAGAACAAAAGGGCATTCCTGGCATTGGTCAGTATATATGTGGAAACGATATCTCCACTATAGAGGACAAGAAATTTTGGGGCAGTCCCGCAAAAAGCGCACGAGAAAATGTAGTACTTTCAAGGACTGCCATAGAATGGAGAGAAGTTCACTAAAATGGTCAAATTTTGTCATTCGAAGTCCGTGTCAGACCCACAAGTACTCAAACTGCTCGCGGCGAGCACGCGAATCCAGAAAATACTCCCCGCTTGCACCAGGAGGCCCGGAGTACCCTCAAATTCAGCCTTAAGCAGGACTTTTTGGCCCTGAAAGTCAAAGAACATCATTCGTCACTATTTTCCAGACAAGTTTCTGAACCCATTGGCAGTTCCTTTTGAAGGAAATTCAAGAGATTATGTTTCTTATAGACATTACCCCGGCTAGTAGGGACAAACGTACCTTTCTGCAGATGCTCTATGATCCGAGCAATCTCATTTGGCTGTAAATTGAAGAAACTCCAGCGGTTATATGCCTTATTCTCCTTGTTTTCGCCGAATGGCATGCTGTAACTCACGCGCGTGAACGCCAAGAACAAAAGGGCGTTCCTGGCATCGGTCAATATATATGTGGAAACGATATCTCCTCTATAGAGGACAAGAAATTTTGGGGCAATCAGGCAAAAAGCGCACGAGAAAATGAAGTACTTTGAAGGGCTGCCATACAATGGACAGATGTTCACTAAAACGGTCATAATTTTGTCATTTGGAGTCCGTGTCGGACCCACAAGTACTCAAACTGCTCCCGGCGAGCGTGCGAATCTAGAAAATACTCCCCGCTTGCGCCAGGACGCCCGGAGTACCCTCAAATTTAGCCTTAAGTAGGACTTTTTGGCTGTAAATTGAAGAAACTCCAGCGGCTATATGCCTTATTCTCCGAGTTTTCGCCGGATGGCATGCTGTAACTCACGCGCGTGAAAGCCAAGAACAAAAGGGTGTTCCTGACATCGGTCAATATATATGTGGAAACGATATCTCCTCTATAGAGGACAAGAAATTTGGGGCAATCAGGCAAAAAGCGCACGAGAAAATGAAGTACTTTCAAGGGCTGCCATACAATGGACAGATGTTCAATAAAACGGTCATAATTTTGTCATTCGGAGTCCGTGTCGGACCCACAAGTACTCAAACTTCTCGCGGCGAGTGCGCGAATCCAGAAAATACTCCCTGCTTGCGCTAGGAGGCCCGGAGTACCCTCAAATTCAGCCTTAAGCAGGACTTTTTGGCACTGAAAGTCAAAGGACACCATTCGTCGCTGTTTTTTAGAAAAGTTTCTAAACCCATTGGCACTTCCGTTTGAAGGAAATTCGAGAGATTATGTTTCTTATAGACATTAGCCCCCCTGGTAGGGACAAACGTACCTTTCTGCAGATGCTCTATGATCAGGGCAATCTCATTTGGCCGTAAATTGAAGAAAATCCAGCGGCTATATGCCTTATTCTCCTTGTTTTCGCCGGATAGCATGTTGTAACTCACTTGCGTGAAAGCCAAGAACAAAAGGGCATTCCTGGCATCGGTCAATATATATGTGGAAACGATATCTCCTATATAGAGGACAAGAAATTTTGGGGCCATCAGGCAAAAAGCGCACGAAAAAATGAAGTACTTTCAAGGACTGCCATAGAATGGACAGATGTTGACTAAAACGGTCATAATTTTGTCATTCGGAGTCCGTGTTAGACCCACAAGTACTCCAACTGCTTGCGGCGAGCGCGCGAATACACAAAATACTCCCCGCTTGCGCAAGGAGGCTCGGAGTACCCTCAAATACGGCCTTAAGCAGGACTTTTTGGCCCTAAAAATCAAAGAACATCATTCGTCGCTGTTTTCCAGACAAGTTTCTAACCCATTGGCACTTCCTTTTGAAGAAAATTCGAGAGATTATGTTGCTTATAGACATTACCCCCCTGGTAGGGACAAACGTACCTTTCTGCAGATGCTCTATGATCCAGGCAATCTCATTTGGTCGTAAATTGAAGAAAATCGAGCGGCTATATGCCTTATTCTCCTTGTTTTCGCGGATGGCATCTTTGTAACTCACGCTGCGTGAAAGCCAAGAACAAAAGGGCATTCTGGCATTGGTCAATATATATGTGGAAGCGATATCTCCACTATAGAGGACAAGAAATTTTGGGGCAGTCCATAAAAAGCGCACGAGAAAATGTAGTACTTTCAAGGACTGCCATAGAATGGAGAGAAGTTCACTAAAATGGTCAAATTTTGTCATTCAAGTCCGTGTCGGACCCACAAGTACTCAAACTGCTCGCGGCGAGCACGCGAATCCAGAAAATACTCCCCGCTTGCACCAGGAGGCCCGGAGTACCCTCAAATTCAGCCTTAAGCAGGACTTTTTGGCCCTGAAAGTCAAAGAACATCATTCGTCACTATTTTCCAGACAAGTTTCTGAACCCATTGGAAGTTCCTTTTGAAGGAAATTCGAGAGATTATGTTTCTTATAGACATTACCCCGGCTAGTAGGGACAAACGTACCTTTCTGCAGATGCTCTATGATCCGAGCAATCTCATTTGGCTGTAAATTGAAGAAACTCCAGCGGTTATATGCCTTATTCTCCTTGTTTTCGCCGAATGGCATGCTGTAACTCACGCGCGTGAACGCCAAGAACAAAAGGGCGTTCCTGGCATCGGTCAATATATATGTGGAAACGATATCTCCTCTATAGAGGACAAGAAATTTTGGGGCAATCAGGCAAAAAGCGCACGAGAAAATGAAGTACTTTGAAGGGCTGCCATACAATGGACAGATGTTCACTAAAACGGTCATAATTTTGTCATTCGGAGTCCGTGTCGGACCCACAAGTACTCAAACTGCTTTCATGGCGAAAGTGCGAATCCAGAAAATACTCCCTGCTTGCGCTAGGAGGCCCGGAGTACCCTCAAATTCAGCCTTAAGCAGGACTTTTTGGCCCTGAAATTCAAAGGACACCATTCGTCGCTGTTTTTAGAAAAGTTTCTGAACCCATTGGCACTTCCGTTTGAAGGAAATTCAAGAGATTATGTTTCTTATAGACATTAGCCCCCCTGGTAGGGACAAACGTACCTTTCTGCAGATGCTCTATGATCAGGGCAATCTCATTTGGCCGTAAATTGAAGAAAATCCAGTGGCTATATGCCTTATTCTCCTTGTTTTCGCCGAATAGCATGCTGTAACTCACTTGCGTGAAAGCCAAGAACAAAAGGGCATTCCTGGCATCGGTCAATATATATGTGGAAACAATATCTCCTATATAGAGGACAAGAAATTTTGGGGCAATCAGGCAAAAAGCGCACGAAAAAATGAAGTACTTTCAAGGACTGCCATAGAATGGACAGATGTTCACTAAAACGGTCATAATTTTGTCATTCGGAGTCCATGTCAGACCCACAAGTACTCCAACTGCTCGCGGCGAGCGCGCGAATACAGAAAATACTCCCCGCTTGCACCAGGAGGCTCGGAGTACCCTCAAATACGGCCTTAAGCAGGACTTTTTGCCCCTTAAAATCAAAGAACATCATTCGTCGTTGTTTTCCAGACAAGTTTCTAACCCATTGGCACTTCCTTTTGAAGGAAATTCGAGAGATTATGTTGCTTATAGACATTACCCCCCTGGTACGGACAAACGTACCTTTCTGCAGATGCTATATGATCCAGGCAATCTCATTTGGTCGTAAATTGAAGAAAATCGAGCGGCTATATGCCTTATTCTCCTTGTTTTCGCCGGATGGCATGCTGTAACTCACGCGCGTGAAAGCCAAGAACAAAAGGGCATTCCTGGCATTGGTCAATATATATGTGGAAACGATATCTCCACTATAGAGGACAAGAAATTTTGGGGCAGTCCATAAAAGCGCATCCATTTCGAGAAAATGTAGTACTTTCAAGGACTGCCATAGAATGGAGAGAAGTTCACTAAAATGGTCATACTTTTGTCATTGGTCCGTGTCGGACCCACAAGTACTCAAACTGCTCATGGCGAAGCACGCGAATCTGAAAATACTCCCGCTTGCACCAAGAGGCCATATCATGCTTGAGAGAAACACCGAACCATACATACATAGCATACTTGGGATAGAAAGAATATCCATTTTGCATCTTATAGGTTGTGCACAAGTGTCGTATCCGCCTATTGAGCAATCATGCTAGCGTCTCTCTTGAGTTGTGCAACACGAGCGTTTTGGTGGATTCCACATTTTGAGCTCACTCCTTGGTTGCACGACCCCATTTATCTATCCGTGTGTGTGTTTCCGTGTACCATTCTTTACTATTGGTCCATTTGTTTCACTTGCGAATTTGTGAATCTTTTTCAACATTATTGACTCTTGCTAACATTTTGCATTAAATTTTTGTGCCACTATCCTCACCAAGCTCCACTATAAGCTTTACTTGTGTAGGTGTGAGAACCGACAAGCATTGGTACCAATAGTGCTATTTCATTGTCCACATTTGAGTGAACTTGATTCATCTTCAACTTTGGTCAAAGGTACATTGGTATACGTTCTTCTATTTCTCCCACTCATATTTGCTCGAGTCTTGTGATGGATAGGCAAGGCATTTCCTCTACGGTCTACGACAACAACGACGGCGTGAACAACTACATCACCAAAAGGTCCATCTTCGAACTACAACGACAAATGCAAGGCGCACAATCAAGATTACAAGAGCGCATCGACAACAAGCTTGCCGCACAAAAGGAGGAGCAAGATGCAAGGATGGAGGAGATTAGAGCCTTGATCAAGTCTTCTTCCACTTCGTCATCCTCAAGACGATGACGGTCAAGCCACAAGTCTTCGAAGCGCAAACAAGATGCAAGCGCAAGTCGTCCACATCTACATGGCGATCATCATCACGTTCACGATCCACATCGTCATGAAGGCCAAATCACCTCCAAGCAACATGTGCACGACGACGACGAACGACATCTACTACGAGCTCGAGCACAACAACGACATCATCATCATGAAGATGCTCCACAAGCGCAAGTACACAAGTCCCAACAAGTCCTACTTCACGCCAAGTCCAAGCTTCAAGAGCACAAAAGAAGACCGCGAGATGACCACCACCAAGACGGCGCTACGGCTACACCAACCACTTTGGCATCTTCGCCAAGTGCTATCAAGGCATCTTCGCCTTTGGATGTACGGCATCTTCGCCTACTCCCCACGAGTACGCCTACATCGACTTCATCAAGTCCAAGGCGACTACCTACGAGTGAGGGCGACACTTCCATCTTCGGAAGCCCCTCAAGGACGATGGCCGAGCATGGGACATTCCCTTCGGTCATGGAGATGAGCTATGAGGTACCACATCATATGGACCTCCAACACCAAGACAGCGACAAGAAGGTCGAGCAAGGGCCATCCCCTTCGACCATGGCGATAGGAGTTGAGCATGGAGACATTTGCACCAACATCTCTCCGACACCAACATATGTCGAGATGCCCCAAGTGCCATGTGAGGAGATCCACCACCCCATCAGTGACATGAGTGACTCCACCATACGTGACATTGAGAGCATTTCCTATGAGAGGATGAGTGTGACCACCACTAGCCCCACACATGAGAGCATGCCACACATCCTATGTGAGGTTGAGCGCCATTTGAGTGACTCCACCAGCCATATGAGTGAGAGCATCCTTGAGGGAGTGAGTGAGCCACAACACTTAGAGAGTGAGGTAGTTGCCACGGCATGTGAGGCCACTATGATTTCTAACGACTTACCCTCTACTCCTTGTGTGTTTTCTCCTTTGGTGCTAGGTCTCCTACATGACGACACGCCTACCATTGATGAGTCCATACCTCCTATGGAGACGACGATGGCCATGATGGACGATGATGCACCCCCCACATGGTTCCATCAAGATGAAGATGACAATGAGACGATCTTCAACACCTCACCTACAACACATGAGCGACGCTCCAAAGGTAACATAGGTGAGGGTGCTTCTCTTGTCCCACTAGCGGACGCTCTTGACAATGATTGCTCCCATGATGTTGACCCACCTATTACCATGCTTCATGCTAGTGAAACTCCGTCATGCCTTGACTTACCTATTAATGATGAATATGATGATGAGCATGTTGAGTTGACTAGTTGTGATGCTATGCTTCATAGGATATCATGTGAAAATTCTATTGGTCACTTCATGTTTGACAATCCATTGAACTTGTCATATGCTATGAGTGAGATCTTCCATATTGCATCCCTACAATCTCAACATAGTAACTATGCATGCCCCATTAAAATCAATCCCATTTGCACTTTTGGCATAGATGACGAGATGATGGTCATTGGCTTTTGTTTTTCATGTGATGATATTGCCATGCTTCCTTTACATGATTTGCGCAATTCATCCAATATGTCATGCCATGATCACATTGTTCCAAATATGCATTCTTTTGGATGTTGTCAATATTCTCCACGTGATATTGCTACTCATGCTCACGAGGAGACCCCCATAGTTTCCTCATACATATTAGGAGATCTTGATGCATTTCATACTTTGCATGATTCCCATAATTGCTTGCACCTTATGCATTCCATGAATAACAATGCTCTAGATATTTCTCATGATGCATTACACAATTTGAGTCTCCATTATGCGATACATAATAACAAACCTCTCATGATGGATGACATGTTTCTATATCACGCATCTCATTTATTTGAGCATTGGCTATTTTGTGCTAACAAACACATGCACGTGGGCATCATGATGGATGATGTGTACATCTACCACGCACACACAATTTTCCCTTTGTCTTTGTTTTGTGTAGGTAATCACGTATACTCGTCAACCTCTCAATCCCAAGAGTTGACGAAACAAGCTCTTGAGAGCAACGATGACTTGGGATCCCGTGGACTATCCTTACACCCGTTCCCTTCGCGCAAGGACTACGCGCATCTCTTCTACTTGGCTCTCACACGGCTATGGGCCATCTACCACTTGTCACCTTATGCTCATTTTACCGTGTTCACTTTGCATGCTATGCTTGCTTCTATGCCTTTGCCATGCAATTGTGACCCTTGCTAGCATCTACCCATGATTCACCATTATGCTACTTCTATGTGTATTTGCATGCTTGGTGGAGATCCTTGTTGCTTTTGCCATGTTTATCATGTGCCCCATGCTATTGATTCTTGTTGTGTCGGGAGAGTCATGATGCCCCATTACTATTTACATATGGTCTCTCGCCAATACATTGATGACATTTTACTCATACCTTGCTTTCATGCTTGTGCTATGACATGTGAATTATTCATGCCCACTATTTGCACACATGACATGCTTGCCATGATTCCTCCTAGTATGTTGCATCTTCGCAATACTAGCTTCCTTAACTTGATTGCTATGATTGCTTGCTATGTTGCATCACCCATGTTCCACTATTACTTGCTTTCTTGGGTTGACGACATAGATGTTGATGCCTCTCACTTGATTTGTCATGATCATTGCCTCTTGTCTCCATTAGTTGCATCTCTCATATCACCTTGTATTGAGTGCCAACTTGCTATGCTTATTGATCTTGGAGACTTGGACACTTTACTTGTGATGCATGTTTGTTTGATTGAGCCTATTGCATTTGGTTGTTCTCGCATCATATGCCTACATACTATGCAATACTACCTTGTCATTTCTTCTGATAAGCATGATACATACACTTGTTGGGTATCTTACCACAGGAATGATCGGTTTTGCCATTTTGCTACCCTCATTTGTTTTTACAAGTGTTTGTCATGTTCTATCATTTTGAAGGATTTACAAGGCGGGACCACCACGAGACATATTGGTTATGTGAAGGCATACAAGATGCGTGACTCCATCATCCTTGAGACACTCCTAAAGGTGAACTCCTTCTCTTTGAGCCATCCTCAAATACGCTTATTGGATGGGCCACTCTTTCATTGTTGTTTCCTTCTTATTGTCTACATGATACATCTAGTGATCGGAGGAGCGACATTGGAGATTGGCTACATGGACCTTCACATTGAGGAGCGCTCACACTTATTGGATGCACCGTCAGAATTCCACTCATGCCTCGACAACGAGCTTTGGTACACCAACACCTCCATATTTGTTGATTGTGCTCATACATTTCATGCTCGATGGACATATCATACTCACCACAAGTTTGCACCCCCATGCATGGATTGACTCACATTGTGCTTGCCTTGTTGCATCTATTTCCATGTCAGCCATGATATATGAGCTTGTGCATTTCCTTAGCAAAATTGTTGTGATCTACCTTGATGGCATATTCATACATCATGATCATATTGTCCACCATCAATTGCATGATAGCTTACACATATTGAGCATCCATTGCCATATTCATGCTATTGATGAACCGTCCCTCTATGACATCATTTTGCACAATGGTAGAATTTGTCGCTTTGTGCACCATGCCAACTATCCCATGAATTCTTTGCATATCATTCTATATCATCTTGATAAGCATCATGCGCTTTGTCACGCACTATCCCTTCGCACGGACTCACGCTTAATTAATGGACACTTTGTGTGCGCTAACCATTGTATTTCCAAGTGTACTTTGTGTTTGCTCATTTTGCATGTACCACATACCGGAGACACCTTGAAGACTTGGCTTGCGCAAGGCATTCACCTACGTCCCACTACAAGTCCGTCCATGACACCCGTTTCCATGGTGATGAGGATCACGATCCGAGGTCGGATCTTTCCCAAGGGGGGGGGGATATGATGCGGAGCATCCCACGTTCATCCCCATGTACACTCCGACTACTCTCCAAGCCCCAAGGATACATAAGATGAGACCTTGACTATGCGCCATCGGACACAATGTGAATTCACTCCTCTTCGAACCGTCACTTTCCGCATATGAGACATGGCTACTACCTCATGCGTGGACCTTGTATACACTCAGGTACAACCAAGATGACCAAGGAGAATCGAAGGACCAAGGCCAAGCATGGAAGAGAAGACAGAAGAAAGGAGAAGAAGAATACGGAGCGGCTGTTGGAGACAGGCCGGACATCCGGACCGCCGTCCGGATCATCCGGGTCAAATGGATCATCCGGACCCTCCCGGATCATCCGTAACGGCGCCAAGACAACGAAGCCCTCGACGGCCGGATCATCCGGATGGTCGCCGGATCATCCGGACCCCGACACCGGATAATCCGCCACCATCCGGATCATCCGGACCCACTGTGTGTCTTGCGACTTGGGCTGAGCCCATGTACCCCTTCGCCCCCTAGTCTATAAATAGGACCCCCTCTCCTCACTTTGAGACTTAGCATTGGATTAGCTCATATTTGTGTGAGAGCCTTTGCTCATCCACTCGGTTACTTCTCCTCGGAGATCAGGACCTCCGTCTAGGAGAAGATCCCTCAGCGGATTCAAGACCCCTATCTAGGGAAGAACATCAAGGCCTACTCTTGGAAATGAACGGTTCCTTTGTATCATTACCCTAGTTGACTATGTATCTTGTGGATCTCATGTGTGTATGTTGATCTAGCACTTGTGTGATCGATTCCTTGTTGGTTGAGTGTTTCTCTCTCGTTTTCCCCGTGTTTCCCCTCGTGCTTCCGCGTGTTCTTCGTGTTTCCTCCGTAGGATCCCCTCCAAACATGAAAGATCGACGAATTAGGGTTCCACCTTACATCACCGTGTCAGACCCACAAGTACTCAAACTGCTCGCGGCGAGCATGTGAATCCAGAAAATACTACCCGCTTGCGCCAGGAGTCCCGGAGTACCCTCAAATACGGCCTTAAGCAGGACTTTTTGGCCCTGTAAGTCAAACAACATCATTCGTCGCTATTTTCCAGACAAGTTTCTGAACCCATTGGCACTTCCTTTTGAAGGAAATTCGAGAGATTATGTTTCTTATAGACATTACCCACGCTGGTAGGGACAAACGTACCTTTCTGCAGATGCTCTATGATCCGAGCAATCTCATTTGGCTGTAAATTGAAGAAACTCCAGCGGCTATATGCCTTATTCTCCTTGTTTTCGCCGGATGGCATGCTGTAACTCATGCGCGTGAAAGCCAAGAACAAAAGGGCGTTCCTGGCATCGGTCAATATATATGTGGAAACGATATCTCCTCTATAGAGGACAAGAAATTTTGGGGCAATCAGGCAAAAAGCGCACGAGAAAATGAAGTACTTTCAAGGGCTGCCATAGAATGGATAGATGTTCACTAAAACGGTCATAATTTTGTCATTCGGAGTCCGTGTCGGACCCACAAGTACTCAAACTGCTCGCGGCGAGTGCGCGAATCCAGAAAATACTCCCCACTTGCGCCAGGGGGCCCAGAGTACCCTCAAATTCAGCCTTAAGCAGGACTTTTTGGCCCTGAAAGTCAAAGGACACCACTCGTCGCTGTTTTTTAGACAAGTTTCTGAACCCATTGGCACTTCCGTTTGAAGAAAATTCGAGAGATTATGTTTCTTATAGACATTAGCCCCCATGGTAGGGACAAACGTACCTGTCTGCAGATGCTCTATGATCAGGGCAATCTCATTTGGCCGTAAATTGAAGAAAATCCAGCGGCTATATGCCTTATTCTCATTGTTTTCGCCGGATAGCATGTTGTAACTCACGCGCGTGAAAGCCAAGAACAAAAGGCCATTCCTGGCATCAGTCAATATATATGTGGAAACGATATCTCCTCTATAGAGGATAACAAATTTTGGGGTAGTCAGGCAAAAAGCGCACGAGAAAATGAAGTATTTTCAAGGACTGCCAAAGAATGGAGAGATGTTCACTAAAACGGTCATAATTTTGTCTTTCGGAGTTCGTGTCGGACCCACAAGTACACAAACTGCTCCCGGCGAGCGTGCGAATCTAGAAAATACTCCTCGCTTGCGCTAGGAGGCCTGGAGTACCCTCAAATACGGCCTTAAGCAGGACTTTTTGGCCCTGAAAGTCAAAGAACATCATTCGTCGCTGTTTTCCAGACAAGTTTCTAACCCATTGGCACTTCCTTTTGAAGGAAATTCGAGAGATTATGTTGCTTATAGACATTACCCCCCTGGTAGGGACAAACATACCTTTCTGCAGATGCTCTATGATCCAGGCAATCTCATTTGGCCGTAAATTGAAGAAAATCGAGCGGCTATATGCCTTATTCTCCTTGTTTTCACGGATGGCATGTTTGAACTCACGCGTGAAATCCAAGAACAAAAGGGCATTCCTGGCATTGGTCAATATATATGTGGAAACAATATCTCCACTATAGAGGACAAGAAATTTTGGGGCAGTCACGCAAAAAGCGCACGAGAAAATGTAGTACTTTCAAGGACTGCCATAGAATGGAGAGAAGTTCACTAAAATGGTCATAATTTTGTCATTCAGAGTTCGTGTCAGACCCACAAGTACTCAATCTGCTCGTGGCGAGCACGCGAATCCAGAAAATACTCCCCGCTTGCACTAGGAGGCCCGGAGTACCCTCGAATTCAGCCTTAAGCAGGACTTTTTGGCCCTGAAAGTCAAAGAACATCATTCGTCGTTGTTTTCCAGAGAAGTTTCTGAACCCATTGGCACTTCCTTTTGAAGGAAATTCAAGAGATTATGTTTCTTATAGACATTACCCCCGCTGGTGGGACAAACGTACCTTTCTGCAGATGTTCTATGATCCGAGCAATCTCATTTGGCTGTAAATTGAAGAAACTCCAGCGGCTATATGCCTTATTCTCCTTGTTTTCGCCGGATGGCATGCTGTAACTCACGCGCGTGAAAGCCAAGAACAAAAGGGCGTTCCTATCATCGGTCAATATATATGTGGAAACGATATCTCCTCTATAGAGGACAAGAAATTTTGGGGCAATCAGGCAAAAAGCGCACGAGAAAATGAAGTACTTTCAAGGGCTACCATAGAATGGACAGATGTTCACTAAAACGGTCATAATTTTGTCATTCGGAGTCCGTGTCGGACCCACTAGTACTCAAACTGTTCACGGCGAGTGCGCGAATCTAGAAAATACTCCCCGCTTGTGCTAGGAGGCCCGGAGTACCCTCAAATTCAGCCTTAAGCAGGACTTTTTGGCCCTGAAAGTCAAAGGACACCATTCATCGCTGTTTTTTAGAAAGGTTTCTGAACCCATTGGCACTTCCGTTTGAAAGAAATTCGAGAGATTATGTTTCTTATAGACATTAGCCCCCCTGGTAGGGACAAACGTACCTTTCTGCAGATGCTCTATGATCAGGGCAATCTCATTTGGTCGTAAATTGAAGAAAATCCAGCAGCTATATGCCTTATTCTCCTTGTTTTCGCCGGATGGCATGCTGTAACTCATGCGCGTGAAAGCCAAGAACAAAAGGGCATTCCTGGCATCGGTCAATATATATGTGGAAACGATATCTCCACTATAGAGGACAAGAAATTTTGGGGCAGTCAGGCAAAAAGTGCACGAGAAAATGTAGTACTTTCAAGGACTGCCATAGAATGGAGAGATGTTCACTAAAACGGTCATAATTTTGTCATTCGGAGTCCGTGTCAGACCCACAAGTACTCAAACTGCTCGCAGCGAGCATGTGAATCCAGAAAATACTCCCCGCTTGCACCAGGAGTCCCGGAGTACCCTCAAATACGGCGTTAAGCAGGACTTTTTGGCCCTGAAAGTCAAAAAACATCATTCGTCGCTGTTTTCCAGACAAGTTTCTGAACCCATTGGCACTTCCTTTTGAAGGAAATTTGAGAGATTATGTTTCTAATAGACATTACCCCCCTGGTAGGGACAAACGTACCTTTCTGCAGATGCTCTATGATCCGAGCAATCTCATTTGGCCGTAAATTGAAGAAAATCCAGCGGCTATATGCCTTATTCTCCTTGTTTTCACGGATGGCATGTCAGAACTCACGCTGTGAAAAGCCAAGAACAAAAGGGCATTCCTGCATCGGTCAATGTATATGTGGAAACGATATCTCCTCTATAGAGGACAAGAAATTTTGGGGCAATCGGAAAAAGCGCATTTAAAAAATGAAGTACTTTCAAGGACTGCCATAGAATGGACAGATGTTCACTAAAACGGTCATAATTTTGTCATTCGGAGTCCGTGTCAGACCCACAAGTACTCCAACTGCTCGCGGCGAGCGCGCGAATACAGAAATACTCCCCGCTTGCACCAGGAGGCTTGGAGTACCCTCAAATACGGGCTTAAGCAGGACTTTTTGGCCATGAAAATCAAAGAACATCATTCATCGCTGTTTTTCAGACAAGTTTCTAACCCATTGGCACTTCCTTTTGAAGGAACTTTGAGAGATTATGTTGCTTATAGACATTACCCCCCTGGTAGGGACAAACGTACCTTTCTACAAATGCTCTATGATCCGGTCAATCTCATTTGGCCGTAAATTGAAGAAATCGAGCGGCTATATCCCTTATTCTCCTTGTTTTCGCCGGATGGCATGCTGTAACTCACGCGCGTGAAAGCCAAGAACAAAAGGGCATTACTGGCGTCGGTCCGTATATATGTGGAAACGATATCTCCACTATAGAGGACAAGAAATTTTGGGGCAGTCACGCAAAAAGCGCACGAGAAAATGTAGTACTTTCAAGGACTGCCATAGAATGGAGAGAAGTTCAATAAAATGGTCATAATTTTGTCATTCAGAGTCCGTGTCAGACCCACAAGTACTCAAACTGCTCGCGGCGAGCACGCGAATCCAGAAAATACTCCCCACTTGCGCCAGGAGGCCCGGAGTACCCTCAAATTCAGCCTTAGGCAGGACTTTTTGGCCCTGAAAGTCAAAGAACATCATTCGTCACTGTTTTCCAGACAAGTTTCTGAACCCATTGGCACTTCCTTTTGAAGGAAATTCGAGAGATTATGTTTCTTATAGACATTACCCCCACTGGTAGGGACAAACGTACCTTTCTGCAGATGCTCTATGATCCGAGCAATCTCATTCGGCTGTAAATTGAAGAAACTCCAGCGGCTATATGCCTTATTCTCCTTGTTTTTGCCGGATGGCATGCTGTAACTCACGCGCGTGAAAGCCAAGAACAAAAGGGCGTTCCTGGCATCGGTCAATATATATGTGGAAACGATATCTCCTCTATAGAGGACAAGAAATTTTGGGGCAATCAGGCAAAATCGCACGAGAAAATGAAGTACTTTCAAGGGCTGCCATAGAATGGACAGATGTTCACTAAAACGGTCATCATTTTGTCATTCGGAGTCCGTGTCAGACCCACTAGTACTCAAACTGTTCACGGCGAGTGCGCGAATCCAGAAAATACTCCCCGGTTGTGCTAGGAGGCCCGGAGTACCCTCAAATTCAGCCTTAATCAGGACTTTTTGGCCCTGAAAGTCAAAGGACACCATTCATCGCTGTTTTTTAGAAAGGTTTCTGAACCTATTGGCACTTCCGTTTGAAAGAAATTCGAGAGATTATGTTTCTTATAGACATTAGCCCCCCTGGAAGGGACAAACGTACCTTTCTGCAGATGCTCTATGATCAGGGCAATCTCATTTGGTCGTAAATTGAAGAAAATCCAGCGGCTATATGCCTTATTCTCATTGTTTTCGCCGGATAGCATGTTGTAACTCACACGCGTGAAAGCCAAGAACAAAAGGGCATTCCTGGCATCGGTCAATATATATGTGGAAACGATATCTCCTCTAAAGAGGACAACAAATTTTGGGGCAGTCAGGCAAAAAGTGCATGAGAAAATGTAGTACTTTCAAGGACTGCCATAGAATGGAGAGATGTTCACTAAAACGGTCATAATTTTGTCATTCGGAGTCCGTGTCAGACCCACAAGTACTCAAACTACTCGCGGCGAGCATGTGAATCCAAAAAATACTCCCCGCTTGCACCAGGAGTCCCGGAGTACCTTCAAATACGGTCTTAAGCTGGACTTTTTGGCCCTGAAAGTCAAACAACATCATTCGTCGCTGTTTTCCAGACAAGTTTCTGAACCCATTGGCACTTCCTTTTGAAGGAAATTCGAGAGATTATGTTTCTTATAGAAATTACCCCCCAGGTAGGGACAAACGTACCTTTCTGCAGATGCTCTATGATCCGAGCAATCTCATTTGGCCGTAAATTGAAGAAAATCCAGCGGCTATATGCTTTATTCTCCTTGTTTTCGCCGGATGGCATGCTGTAACTCACGCGCGTGAAAAGCCAAGAACAAAAGGGCGTTCCTGGCATCGGTCAATATATATGTGGAAACGATATCTCCTCTATAGAGGACAAGAAATTTTGGGGCAATCAGGCAAAAAGCACACGAAAAAATGAAGTACTTTCAAGGACTGCCATAGAATGGACAGATGCTCACTAAAACGGTCATAATTTTGTCATTCGGAGTCCATTTCAGACCCACAAGTACTCCAACTGCTCGCGGGAGCGCGCGAATATAGAAAATACTCCCCGCTTGCACCAGGAGGGTTGGAGTACCCTCAAATACGGGCTTAAGCATGACTTTTTGGCCATGAAAATCAAAGAACATCATTCGTCGCGGTTTTTCAGACAAGTTTCTAACCCATTGGCACTTCCTTTTGAAGGAAATTTGAGAGATTATGTTGCTTATAGACATTACCCCCTGGTAGGGACAAACGTACCTTTCTGCAGATGCTCTATGATCCGGGCAATCTCATTTGGCCGTAAATTGAAGAAATCGAGCGGCTATATCCCTTATTCTCCTTGTTTTCGCCGGATGGCATGCTGTAACTCACGCGCGTGAAAGCCAAGAACAAAAGGGCATTACTGGCGTCGGTCAATATATATGTGGAAACGATATCTCCACTATAGAGGACAAGAAATTTTGGGGCAGTCACGCAAAAAGCGTACGAGAAAATGTAGTACTTTCAAGGACTGCCATAGAATGGAGAGAAGTTCACTAAAATGGTCATAAATTTTTCATTCGGAGTCCGTGTCAGACACACAAGTACTCAAACTGCTCGCGGCGAGCATGCGAATCCAGAAAATACTCCCCGCTTGCGCCAGGAGGCCCGGAGTACCCTCAAATTCAGCCTTAAGCATGACTTTTTGGCCCTGAAAGTCAAAGAACATCATTCGTCGCTGTTTTCCAGACAAGTTTCTGAACTCATTGGCACTTCCTTTTGAAGGAAATTCGAGACATTATGTTTCTTATAGACATTACCCCCGCTGGTAGGGACAAACGTACCATTCTGCAGATGCTCTATGATCCGAGCAATCTCATTTGGCTGTAAATTGAAGAAACTCCAGCTGCTATATGCCTTATTCTCCTTGTTTTCGCCGGATGGCATGCTGTAACTCATGCGCGTGAAAGCCAAGAACAAAAGGGCGTTCCTGGCATCGGTCAATATATATGTGGAAACGATCTCTCCTCTATAGAGGAGAAGAAATTTTGGGGCAATCAAGCAAAAAGCACGAGAAAATGAAGTACTTTCAAGGGCTGCCATAGAATGGATAGATGTTCACTAAAACGGTCATAATTTTGTCATTCGGAGTCCGTGTCGGACCCACAAGTACTCAAACTGCTTGCGCCAAGGGTCCCGGAGTACCCTCAAATTCAGCCTTAAGCAGGACTTTTTGGCCCTGAAAGTCAAAGGACACCACTCGTCGCTGTTTTTTAGAAAAGTTTCTGAACCCATTGGCACTTCCGTGTGAAGGAAATTCGAGAGATTATGTATCTTATAGACATTAGCCCCCCTGGTAGGGACAAACGTACCTTTCTGCAGATGCTCTATGATCAGGGCAATCTCATTATGCTGTAAATTGAAGAAAATCCAGCGGGTATATGCCTTATTCTCATTGTTTTCGCCGGATAGCATGTTGTAACTCACGTGCGTGAAAGCCAAGAACAAAAGGGCATTCCTGGCATCGGCCAATATATATGTGGAAACGATATCTCCTCTATAGAGGACAAGAAATTTTGGGGCAGTCATGCAAAAAGCGCACGAGAAAATGAAGCATTTTCAAGGACTGCCATAGAATGGAGAGATGTTCACTAAAACGGTCATAATTTTGTCATTCGGAGTCCGTGTCGGACCCACAAGTACTCAAACTGCTCCCGGCGAGCGTGCGAATCTAGAAAATACTCCCCGCTTGCGCTATGAGGCCTGGAGTACCCTCAAATACGGCCTTAAGCAGGACTTTTTGGCCCTGAAAGTCAAAGAACATCATTCGTCGCTGTTTTCCAGACAAGTTCCTGAACCCATTGGCACTTCCTTTTGAAGGAAATTCGAGAGATTATGTTTCTTATAGACATTACCCTCCTGGTAGGGACAAACATACCTTTCTGCAGATGCTCTATGATCCGAGCAATCTCATTTGGCCGTAAATTGAAGAAAATCCCGCGGCTATATGCCTTATTCTCCTTGTTTTCGCCGGATGGCATGCTGTAACTCACGTGCGTGAAAACCAACAACAAAAGGGCATTCCTGGCATCGGTTAATATATATGTGGAAACGATATCTCCTCTATAGAGGACAAGAAATTTTGGGGCAATCAGGCATAAAGCGCACGAAAAAATGAAGTTCTTTCAAGGACTGCCATAGAATGGACAGATGTTCACTAAAACGGTCATAATTTTGTCATTCGCAGCCCGTGTCAGACGCACAAGTACTCCAACTGCTTGCGGTGAGCGAGCGAATACAGATAATACTCCCCGCTTGCGCTAGGAGGCTCGAAGTACCCTCAAATACGGCTTTAAGAAGGACGTTTTGGCCCTGAAAATCAAAGAACTTCATTCGTCGCTGTTTTTCACACAAGTTTCTAACCCATTGGCACTTCCTTCTGAGGGAAATTCGAGAGATTATGTTGCTTATAGACATTACCCCCCCTGGTTGGGACAAACGTACCTTTCTGCAGATGCTCCATGATCTGGGCAATCTCATTTAGCCGTAAATTGAAGAAAATCGAGCGGCTATATGCCTTATTCTCTTTGTTTTCGCCGGATGGCATACTGTAACTCACGCGCGTGAAAGACAAGAACAAAAGGGCATTCCTAGCATCGGTCAATATATATGTGGAAACGATATCTCCACTATAGAGGACAAGAAATTTTGGGGCAGTCACACAAAAAGCGCACGAGAAAATGTAGTACTTTCAAGGACTGCCATACAATGGAGAGAAGTTCACTAAAATGGTCATAATTTTGTCATTCGGAGTCCGTGTCAGACCCACAAGTACTCAAACTGCTCGCGGCGAGCACGTGAATCCCGAAAATACTCCCCGCTTGCGACAGGATGATAGAGGCAAAGGTGTCCCGTCTTTCGATGAGATGGTGGATTTCGCTTTGGTGGAAGTCGACTTTGATGATCCGACTACGAACGTGCGAGGACGTCGCGCCTTAGCAATCGCTAAACCAACTCCGAGAGGTTATTGACCATGCCGGAGCACGATCAACCTGACCACAAGGGTCTGTTTCCTGCGAGCAAACGAAGAACAAGCAAGAAATTGAGATTGCAATCTGGATATTGCGAATTAAGATGAAAGCTTTATTGATCAAGGTGGGGTTCTGTGACGCCTTTGTCTGGTCGTTGAACACAAACGAAGTACGCGAAGTTGCAGCTATGGTGAACTTTTAATCTAAACAAAACCCCAAAGTCTAAACGGTGCCCTAAGGGCTGTATATATGGAGGAAGAGGGGGTGAATTTCGTGGCCCTTGGTGGAGGGGTCCGAAACTAACCCTATCTCTTGTTTCCCCACACATACGGACTCTAAAAATAGCCTATACTTATGTATTTCGAAATTACATGGGCCTGGCCCAATAATAAGGTGACGCAACACCTAGAATAGCCTCTGGACGAAATTTATGAAGTGGCATCTTGTATATTTCGTCCAAGGCTTCATGCACTCATTATGGTGGCTTCAAAGTCCTGAAATCATCACTTGTAACTCCGTTCTTGTCCCCCTTGCGCATGCCATCATCTCCATGCTTGTTCTTGCTCCAATGTTCATCCTTCTCCAAGCTAGGCCCTTCATTTGTAAGCAAAACAAATGTATCGAATTTAGGCAGCATCATATTCTCATGAACATTAGAATCATTACCAAGAAACGAAAGTACCTGGTAATTTAGTTGGCGTGCGCGAGCTCTAGTAATTGGTCAATTATGTATAGCAGCTGGGGCTGTGGGTGGAACAATGGTATTGATGTCCTCATCATCCTCCCCTTCTTGAAATGAAGTCGTCCTCGATGGAATTTCATCTTCCTCACCCAAATATGGCTTCAAATATGCAATGTTAAAAGTGGGACTAACCCCAAAATCTGCAGGCAGCTCAAGTTTATATGCATTATCATTTACTTTCTCCAACACCTTAAAGGGACCAGCAGCACGTGGCATTAGCTTTGATTTGCGCAAATCAGGAAATCTATCCTTACGCAAATGTAACCAAACAAGATCTCCAGGTGCAAACACAACATGTTTTTTACCCTTATCTCCAGCAAGTTTATATTTAGCATTCATACGCTCAATGTTTTCTTTAGTTAACTCATGCATTTTTAAAATCCATTCAGCACGTTCTTTAGCACCAAAATTAACCTTCTCTGAAGATGGAAGAGGCAACAAATCAATAGGTGCACGAGGTAGGAAACCATAGACAACTTCAAAAGGGCACATCTTAGAAGTAGAATGCAATGAACGATTATAAGCAAATTCAATATGAGGCAAGCATTCCTCCCATATTTTCTTATTATTCTTTAGAACAGCCCTAAGCATAGTAGACAATGTTCTATTGACTACTTCAGTTTGTCCATCAGTTTGGGGGTGACAAGTAGTACTAAAAAGCAGTTTAGTCCCCAACTTAGCCCATAAACATCTCCAAAAGTGGCTAAGAAATTTAGTATCACGATCTGAAACAATAGTATTTGGCACACCATGCAAGCGAATAATTTCACGAAAGAACAAATCAGCAACATTAACAACATCATCGCTTCTATGACATGGTATAAAGTGTGCCATTTTCGAGAATCTATCCACGACAACAAATATGCTATCCCTCCCCTTCTTTGTTCTAGGTAAACCTAAAACAAAGTCCAATGATATATCCTCCCAAGGAACACTAGGTACAGGCAAAGGCATATATAAACCATGAGGATTGAGTCGTGACTTAGCTTTTTGACATGTAGTGCAGCGAGCAATAAAACGCTCAACATCCGTCCTCATCTTTGGCCAAAAGAAATGTGTAGCAAGTACGTCCTCCGTCTTCTTCACGCCAAAGTGTCCCATTAGTCCTCCATGCGCCTCCTGCAACAACAAAAGACGAACGGAGCTAGCTGGAATGCATAGCTTGTTAGCACGGAACACAAATCCATCATTAACGACAAACTTGTTCCATGTTCTTCCTTCTTTACAATTCTGCAATACATTTTTAAAATTAGCATCATGCACATATTGATCTTTGATGGTCTCCAAACCAAATATTTTGAAGTCAAGTTGTGAAAGCATAGTATAGCGACGAGACAATGCATCGACAATAACATTTTCTTTACCCTTCTTGTGTTTAATGACATAAGGGAAAGTCTCAATGAATTCAACCCATTTAGCATGTCTACGATTAAGTTTAGTTTGACTTTTAATATGTTTCAAAGATTCATGATCAGAATGTATAACAAATTCTTTGGGCCATAAATAATGTTGCCATGTTTCTAAAGTCCGAACAAGAGCATATAATTCTTTATCATAAGTAGAATAATTCAGACTAGGCCCACTCAATTTTTCAGAAAAGTATGCAACAGGTTTGCCATATTGTAATAACACACCTCCTAATCCAATTCCACTAGCATCACATTCAAGCTCAAAAGTCTTATTAAAATCAGGAAGTTGGAGTAAAGGAGCATGTGTCAACTTATATTTCAACACCGTGAAGGCTTCTTCCTGTGCGGTACCCCAAACAAAAGGCACATCCTTCTTTGTAAGCTCATTGAGAGGTGCAGCAATGGTGCTGAAATCTCTCACAAAACGCCTATAGAATCCAGCGATGCCAAGAAAACTCCTCACTTGTGTGACCGTTTTGGGCTGCGGCCAACTCTCAATAGCTTCAATCTTGGCTTTATCAACTTCAATTCCCTGTGGAGTAACAACATAGCCAAGAAAAGACACTCGGTCGGTGCAAAAGGTGCACTTCCCAAGGTTACCAAACAAACGTGCATCACGTGAGAGCAATAAAAACAACACGTAAATGTTCCAAATGTTCCTCCAAAGATCTGCTATAAATCAATATGTCATCAAAGTAAACTACCACAAGTCGTCCAATGAAAGCACGTAAAACTTCGCTCATTAATCTCATGAAAGTACTAGGTGCATTAGTTAACCCAAAAGGCATGACTAACCACTCATATAATCCAAACTTAGTTTTAAATGCTTTTTTCCATTCATCCCCAATTTCATACTGAATTTGATGGTATCCACTACGCAAATCAACTTTGGAGAATATTGTAGAGCCACTCAATTCATCAAGCATATCATCTAGCCTAGGAATAGGATGACGATAACGAATAGTAATATTATTAATGCCTCTACAATCAACACACATACGCGATGTACCATCCTTTTTGGCACTAGAATAATAGGAACAAGACAAGGACTAAGGGATTCACAGATATAACCTTTGTCGAGCAGCTCTTGTACTTGACGATAATCTCCTTCGTCTCCTCCGGATTGGTACGGTATGGCGACGGTTTGGCGGTGAAGCACCGGAATTAAGTCAATCGATGCTCAATCCTCGAATAGGCGGTAATCCGGTGGCACGTCTTGTGGAAAGACGTCAGCGAACTCCTGCAAAATGTTAGTGACAGCAGGAGGCAAAGAGGAAGGCACGTCCTCGAATGAAAATAATGCCTCTTTGCACACAAAAGCATAACAAACAGATTTGATGAAATCTAGCTCATCAATATTAGATTTGGCGGCAAATAAACATGCACTTTTCAATTTTATTTCAGAAGCAACACTAGATGGTTTATTACTAGGCTTCATTTGTTGCTCAAATTCTTTTGCCATAATCTGATTTTCGCTCTTATTCTTCTCCTGTTTTGCTGTATTAGCTCTATTAATATCATCTTTCAAAATAGAATCTGGAGTCATAGGAAGCAAAGTAATATTTTTATCCTTATGAACAAGAGTATACTGTTTGTTTCCACCATGGTGTACAGAATTTTTATCAAATTGCCATGGTCTACCAAGTAATAAGGAACATGCTTGCATAGGTACCACATCACAATCAACATAATCAGCATATGTAGAAATACTAAAATGCACACGAACAGTACGTGTTACCTTAACCTTGCCGCTGTTGTTGAACCATTGGATGTAGTAAGGATGTGGATGTGGTCTTGTGGTGAGAGAAAGCTTCATCCTCATGCACTACTTCTCCACCAACTCCATGCTACATCCCTATGTACACTCCGACTACTCTCCAAGCCCCAAGAGGACATATGACGAGACCTCGAACATACGCCATTGGACACAAGGTGAATTCACGCCTCTTCGAACCGTCACTTTCCGCATATGAGACACGGCTACTACCTCATGCATGGACCTTGCATACACTCAGGTACAACCAAGATGACCATGGACAATCCAAGGATCAAGGCCAAGAATGGAAGAGGAGAAGGAAGAAGAAGACGGAGCAGCTGCTGGAGCCAGGCCGGACATCCGGACCACCTTCCGGATCATCCGTGCCCAGCCGGATCATCCGGGACTCCGTCCGGATCGTCCGGGTAACTGGAAGACACCCGAAGGCTTCCACCGAAGCCGGATCATCCGGGACTCCGTCCGGATCATCCGGACCCCGACGCCCGGATCATCCGGGACGCCGCCCGGATCATCCGGCCTTGCCTGCGCGCATGACTTGGGCTGAGGCCCGTGTACCCCTTTGCCCCTCACTTACCCCTTCGTGGCTTAGCACTATAAATAGACCTCCTCCTCCCCATTTTGAGGGTTAGTATTGGATTAGCTCATATTTGTGTGAGAGCCTTTGCTCATCCACTTGGTTACTTCTCCTCGGAGATCAGGACCTCTTCGGAGAAGATCCCCCAGCGGATTCAAGACCCCTATCTAGGGAAGAACATCAAGGCCTACTCTTCGAGATGAACGGTTCCTTTGTATCCATACCTTTATTGACTTTGTATCTCGTGGATCTCATATGTGTGTGGTGATCTAGCACTTGTGTGATCGATTCCTTGTTGGTTGAGTGATTCTCTCTCGTTTTCCCGTGTTTCCCTTTGTGCTTCCGCGTGTTCTTCGTGATTCCCCCGTAGGATCCACTCCAAACATGAAAGATCGACGCTATAGAGTTCCTCCCTACATCATATGGTATCATGAGCCACGTTGATCACGTTTTTGGAGCCCCTACCCCTCTTTTTCTAGCTTGATTTTGTTGATTTCGTCCTAAATCGGAAAATCCCCACCAAAAATAGCCCCAAATTTTTTTGTGATTTGTTGGTTTGATGATGTTTTGTTGATTTTGATCCGTGGATTTGCTTGGTTTCAAGTGGATCTAGCATCTCCCCAAGTTTCCCCACCTTCCATCCACGAAATCCATCAAATTTTGCCCCGAAAATCACCCATTTCCGCCAAAAAATTCGTCTCCACGAACAAAACCCGAGCAGTTTGACCTGCCCGGATCATCCGGAAGAGCTCCCGGATCATCCGGATCCACCCGGATCAGCTGGACCATCTCCCGGATGTCCAGACGCCCCACACGACAGAAATCCAGTTGACGAACCCGGATCATCCGGACCTACTCCCGGATGTCCGGATAACCCTGACACTGACTCGGCTGAAATTTTGTTTTGGTCATAACTAATTCATCCGGAGTCCGATTTTGACGTTCTGTAGCTCGTTTTGAAGCTATTGACATCCCCTATCCCACAAAAATACCTCCAACATCATTTGAATCCATCATATTTTCTAAAGTTTCGCAAGTTTGCCTAGGCCCTCCACCATATCATCCGCATTTCAACCACCGACTTCCACAACCTAACCCATTCTGTTCCCCATAGCATTAGTGGTTGTTTGAGTAGTGACTTGAGTTTCCTAAGGTGTTTCGGCTACTAAGGGACGGTTGCTTCTTCATCAACCACCACCATACCTTCCGCTTAACCTTGCCCACCATACATTTCCACTCCAACTTAACCCAATTTTGTTTGTGTTGTGAGTTGTGTCTCCTAAGGTGTTTCGGCTACTTAGGGACCGTGTGCTTCCAACTCTTACATCGTGTATAGCCCATCATCCCACTTCCACATTGCCAAGAGCAAACCACCACCGCTTTCCGCTACCACCATTTGACTTTTGTCATTTAAGATTTTGAGTTTGCGGTTTTTCCGTTTCCTAAGGTGTTTCGGCTACTTAGGGACGAGTCTCCATCATCTTGGTATCTACACCAAGAACACCGCCACTCATCATCACAAAGGACGGTAACCTCGACGACACCTTTGTATATTCCCTTGCAATTGCATTGTTAACCCCTAGCCCATTTTGCGTTACTTGCCTATCGAGACTAGCCATTTGAGTATTGCCGGCAATGTTACTTGTGCACATTAGTGATCCACCATCCATTGCATACATACCATATCATCTTGGTATCATATCATCCATTGTGCCTCAAGTTTGTTCCCGCATATACACAATTGCTATCTTGGTTTGTCCATTGTACAAAAGTGGCCAGAGAAGAAAAAGCTTTTAAGCAAAAAGAGAGCAAAGAGCTCGTGAGCAAGTGCCATAACATCATACCCCATTGCACATAAGAGCCATACCAAAATCTACATCATTGATATCATGCTTGAGAGAAACACCGGGAACCATACATACATAGCATACTTGGGATAGAAAGAATATCCATTTTGCATCTTATAGGTTGTGCACAAGTGTCGTATCCGCCTATTGAGCAATCGTGCTAGCGTCTCTCTTGAGTTGTGCAACACGAGCGTTTTCCGTGGATTCCACATTTTGTGCTCATTCCTTGGTTGCACGACCCCATTTATCTATCCGTGTGTGTGTTTCCATGTACCTTTCATTGCTATTGGTCCATTTGTTTCACTTGCGAATTTGTGAATCTTTTTCAACATTATTGACTCTTGCTAACATTTTGCATTAAATTTTTGTGACACTATCCTCACCGAGCTCCACTATAAGCCTTACTTGTGTAGGTGTGAGAATCGACAAGGATTGGTACCAATAGTGCTATTTCATTGTCCGCATTTGAGTGAACTTGATTCATTGTCAACATCGGTCAAGGTACATTGGTATAAGTTCTTCTCTTTCTCCCACTCATATTTGCTCGAGTCTTGTGATGGATAGGCAAGGCATTACCTCTCCGGTCTACGACAACAACGACGGCGTGAGCAACTACATCACCAAAAGGTCCATCTTCGGACTACAACGACAAATGCAAGGCGCACAATCAAGATTGCAAGAGCGCATTGAGAACTTCTCCATCGACATTTTCCACTCCGAAGCAAGGAAAAGGGACTACGTCGACAACAAGCTTGCTGCACAGAAGGAGGAGCAAGATGCGAGGATGGAAGAGATTCGGGCCTTGATCAAGTCTTCTTCCACTTCATCATCCTCAAGACGACGACGGTCAAGCCACAAGTCTTCGGAGCGCGAAAAAGATGCAAGTGCAAATCGTCCTCGTCCACATCTACATGGCGACCATCATCACGTTCGTGATCCACATCATCAAGAAGGCCAAGTCACCTCCAAGCAACATGTGCACGACGACGACGAACGACATCTCCTAGGAGCTCAAGCACGACAACGACATCATCATCATGAAGATGCTCCACAAGCGCAAATGCACAAGTCCCAACACGCCAAGTCCAAGCTTCAAGAGCACAAAAGAAGACCGCGAGACGACCACCACCAAGACGGCGCTACGGCTACATCAACCACTTCGGCATCTTCGCCAAGTTTTCTCAAGGCATCTTCGCCTTTGGACGTACGGCATCTTCGCCTACTTCCCACGAGTATGCCTACATCGACTTCATCAAGTCCAAGGCGACCACCTACGAGCGAGGGTGAAACTTCCATCTTCGGAAGCCCCTCAAGGAAGATGGCCGAGCATGGGAACCTCCCTTCGGTCATGGAGATGAGCTATGAGGTGCCACATAATATGGGCCTCATACACCAAGACGGTGACAAGAAGGTTGAGCATGGGACTATCCCTTCAACCAAGGCGACGATAGGAGTTGAGCATGGAGACATTTGCACCTACATCGCTCCGACACGCACATATGTCGAGATGCCCCATTGGCCATGTGAGGAGAGCCACCACCACATGAGTGACATGAGTGACTCCACCATACGTGACATTGGGAGCATTTCCTATGAGAGGATGAGTGTGACCACACCTAGCCTCACACATGAGAGCATGCCACACATCCTATGTGAGGTTGGGCGCCATTTGAGTGACTTCAACAAAAATATGAGTGAGAGCATCCTTGAGGGAGTGAGTGAGCCACAACACTTAGAGAGTGAGGTAGTTGACACGGCATGTGAGGCCACTATGATTTCTAACGACTTACCATCTACTCCTTGTGTGTTTTCTCCTTTGGTGCTAGGTCTCCTACATGACGACACGCCTACCATTGATGAGTCCATACCTCCTATGGAGACGACGATGGCCATGATGGACGATGATGCACACCCCACATGGTTCCATCAAGATGAAGATGACAACGAGACGGTCTTTAACACCTCACCTACAACACATGAGCGACGCTCCAAAGGTAACATAGGTGATGGTGCTTCTCTTGTCCCACTAGTGGACTCTCTTGACATTGATTGCTCCCATGATGTTGACCCACCTATTACCATGCTTCATGCTAGTGAAACTCCTTCATGCCTTGACTTACCTATTAATGATGAATATGATGATGAGCATGTTGAGTTGCCTAGTTGTGACGCTATGCTCCATAGGATATCATGTGAAAATTCTATTGGTCACTTCATGTTTGACAATCCATTGAACTTGTCATATGCTATGAGTGAGATCTCCCATATTGCATCCCTACAATCTCAACATAGTAACTATGTACGCCCCATTAAAATCAATCCCATTTGCACTTATGGCATAGATGACGAGATGACGGTCATTGGCTTTTGCTTCTCTTGTGATGCTATTGCCATGCTTCCTTTACATGATTTGTGCAATTCATCTACTATGACATGCCATGATCACATTGTTTCGAATATGCATTGTTTTGGATGTTGTCAATATTCTCCATGTGATGTTGCTACTCATGCTCATGAGGACACCCCCCTCATACATATTAGAAGATCTTGATGCATTCCATACTTTGCATGATTCCCATAATTGCCTGCACCATATGCGTTCCATGAATAACAATGATCTAGATATTGCTAGTGATGCATTACATCCTTTGAGTCTCCATTATGACATACATAATAACAAACCTCTCATGATGGATGACATATTTCTATATCACGCATCTCATTTATTTGAGCATTGGTTATTTTGTTCTAACCGACACATGCATGTGCGCATCATGATGGATGACGTGTACATATACCACGCACACACAATTTTTCCTTTGTCTTATGATGAGCATGATGCATACACTTGTTGGGTATCTTACCACTCGAATGATAGGTTTTGCATTTCCGCTAACCTCATTTGTTTTTCCGAGTGTTTGTCATGTTCTTTCATTTTGGAGGTTTCACAAGGCGCCGCCGTTATGCGACAACTTGGTCATGCGAAGGCATACATGATGTGCAACACCAACATTTGCGATAATCTACTAAAGGTGAACTCCTTCCCTTTGAGCCATCCTCAAGTACGCATATTGGATGTTGTTTCCTTCTTGTTGTCTACATGATACATCTCGTGAACGGAGGAGCGACATTGGAGATTGGCTACATGGACCTTCACATTTAGGAGCGCTCGCACTTATTGGATGCACCTTCGGAACTCCACTCATGCCTTGACATCGAGCTTTGGTACACTAAACCTCCATATTTGTTGATTGTGCTCATACATGTCATGCTCGATGGACATATCATACTCACCACAAGTTTGCACCCCATGCATGGATTGACTCACATTGTGCTATTCTTGTTGCATCTATTTCCATGTCATCCATGATATATGAGCTTGTGCATTTCCTTAGCAAATTTGTTGTGATCTTCCTTGATGGCATATTCATACATCATGATCATATTGCCCACCATCAATTGCATGATAACATATACATATTGAGCATCCATTGCCATGTTCATGCTTTTGATGCACCATCCCATTATGACATCATTTTGCACAATGGTAGAATTTGTCGCTTTGTGCACCATGCTAATTATCCCATGAATTCTTTGCATATCATTCTATATCATCTTGATAAGCTTCATGCGCTTTGTCACGCACTATCCCTAAGCACGGACTCACGCTTAATTGATGGAAACTTTGTGTGTGCTAACCATTATATTTCCAAGTGTACTTTGTGTTTGCTCATTTTGCATGTACCACATACCGGAGACACCTTGGAGAACTTGGATTGCGCAAGGCCTTCACCTACGTCCCACAACAAGTCCGTCCACGACACCCGTTTCCATGGTGAGGAGGATCACGATCCGAGGTCGGATCTTTCCCAAGGGGGGGATATGATGCGGAGCATCCCACGTTCATCCCCATGTACACTCCGACTACTCTCCAAGCCCCAAGAGGACATATGACGAGACCTCGAACATACGCCATTGGACACATGGTGAATTCACTCCTCTTCGAACCGTCACTTTCCGCATATGAGACACGGCTACTACCTCATGCATGGACCTTGCATACACTCAGGTACAACCAAGATGACCATGGACAATCCAAGGATCAAGGCCAAGCATGGAAGAGGAGAAGGAAGAAGAAGACGGAGCGGCTGCTGGAGCCAGGCCAGACATCCGGACCGCCGTCCGGATCATCCGGGCCCAGCGGGATCATCCGGGACTCCGTCCGGATCGTCCGTAATCATACCAAGACACCAAGGCTTCCACTAAAGCGAGATCATCCGGGACTCCGTCCGGATCATCCGGACCCCGCCGGATCATCCGGACCCCGCCAGATCATTCGGCCTTGCTGCACAGATGACTTGGGCCGAGGCCGTGTACCCTTCGCCTCACTTACCCCTTCGTGGCTTAGCACTATAAATATACCTCCTCCTCCCCATTTTGAGGGTTAGCATTGGATTAGCTCATATTTGTGTGAGAGCCTTTGCTCATCCACTCGGTTACTTCTCCTCGGAGATCAGGACCTCTTCGGAGAAGATCCCCCAGCGGATTCAAGACCCCTATCTAGGGAAGAACATCAAGGCCTCCTCTTGGAGATGAACGGTTCCTTTGTATCCTTACCTTTGTTGACTTTGTATCTCGTGGATCTCATATGTGTGTGGTGATCTAGCACTTGTGTGATCGATTCCTTGTTGGTTGAGTGATTCTCTCTCGTTTTCCCCGTGTTTCCCCTTGTGCTTCCGCGTGTTCTTCGTGATTCCCCCGTAGGATCCACTCCAAACGTGAAAGATCGACGCTATAGGGTTCCACCCTACATCACTCATACCCACCATCCTCAGTAGCAATCATCACACGCTGAGATTTGCATCCTCTCGCATAATGACCTCTTCCCTTACAACGACGACAAATAATATCACTGGTGTGCCCAGTTGATGCCATGGAAGAAGAAGAGCTCTGTGTAGGCCCGGCAGGTGCGCTCTCGGCAGATAGTGGAGGTTGTGCCTGCTTTCTTGTATCACGGCTGGAGGTAGCAGCTGATGGAGGTGATGGTGTAGTGGAAGTAGAGGATGAACGCGGTGTCCATGATGAAAGTCGACCTGCAGAAAAGTTAGTTCGCGCCAATGCTTGTCGATCCTGCACTTCACGTTCAGCTTTACAAGCAAGATGGAATAAACGAGTGATATTTGTATACTCCTTATACTCTAGAATGGTTTGAATCTCTCTATTTAATCCACCTATAAAACGTGCAAGCATAGCTTCATTCTCCTCAACAATACCACATCTAATCATGCCAGTTTGTAATTCCTGATAATATTCTTCTACAGAATTTTTTCCTTGTCTTAAGCGCTGCAATTTTTGAAGCAATTCACGTTGATAATATGGTGGAACCCAACGAGTACGCATAGCAGTTTTCAAAGCAGCCCAAGTAGCGGGAATAAGATATAATCTACAATGTTCAGACCACCATACACATGCAAAACTAGTGAAAGCACAAACAACAAAAAGAACCCGTCTCTCCTTGGGATATTGTAAACATGTAAAACGTTGTTCAGTTTCTAACTCCCAAGTAAGATATATATCAGGAACATATCTACCCTCAAATGGTGGAATATTCAATTTTAGTTTAGGAATATGGACATCATCTCATACCTGAGGTGGTGGTGCAGGCCTACTATTACGAATATATACCTGAGGTCGACCTGCTGGTGGAGGTGCTGGTGGCTGCACGTAGTTCTGATTTTGATCAACCTCATCCTCATAATCGCCTCGCATACTCATCATCCTCCTCGGTACCAAAGCAGCAGGCGAGGAGCCAAAGAAGCACCAACAGCAGTGAGCAATGCGCACCAGAATTTTGTCCTGGCTCAATAGGAACACGCCGAGCTCGTCCATACCGATTCGGAAGGGGCGAGTTGTTGTTGTTGCAGAGTTGCGATAGGTGAAGCCGGCGGTGGTTGTGGAAAACGCGCGAGCAGTTCATTAAACTTGCTATCAAGCTTTGTTTCAAACGTCTTCTCAATGCCATCTATCTTCTCCATGGCCTCGTCAAATCTGTTTAGCACATCTTGCACCTGTCCACTCATCATTTGCTGAAATTTATCATGTAGCTGTTTGTTCGTCAGGTTCTCCCAATCAGTCTCATCGGCTTGTGATCCTACCATGGTTAGCAGCAAATAGAAACACACAAGAATATGATCCTCTGACTACTAAGAAGTTGTGGTGGTGTATCACAAACCCGTGAAGCAAATCTCAAATTCTTACCAGTTCTTACCTAGCACCAAAGCGGTGATCGGCAACCGCTTGTAGTCAAAACTCTCAAAGCTTGGATAGAGTGATTACTGGGGAGAGTCCAACATACGACGAGATGTATGTGGAGCTGGGAAGGCTTATAATATGGTAGCAAAAGGGTCAAGAATAATCAATTCAGAGATGCAAAGTTGAATAAACGCTCAACGACAGCAGATCTTGTCTGGTCCTAGGCTAGACTGTGCTAGAGACGCGAGCCTAGAACACCAACAAAATCACGGCGCGACACGTAAACAAGGGAGGAGCACACTCTGAATTTTTTCTCTTTTTTTCTTTTTTTTGCACTTTTTTCCTCTTTTTTTTGCTCCGCAACAAATTTTTTTCGAAAAAGTCTACAAATGGTCTAAAAACTGCCTAGCCAGAATTTTCCAGACTTAGTTTTTTTTTAAACTGGAACTATTTTTCTTCTGCGGATGGCTCGAAATTTGGGAGTCCTTCTCTGTCACGACTTCGAGTATCGCGTGATCCGGAAATCGAGAACAATGCAACAATTCTCGGACTCGGACTAGGACCGGTGGCGGAGATGAAACCGTGGAACTTGGACCGTGGCGGAGATGAATCTGTGGAACTTCGGACCGGTGGCGGAGATGAATCTGGTGGAACTTGGTGATGAGGACATCAATACCATTGTTACACCCACAGCCCCGCCGCTATACATACCGGACCAATTACTAGAGCTCACAAGACGCCAACTAAATTACCGTACTTTCGTTTCTTGGTAATGATTCTAATGTTCATGAGAATATGACGCTGCCTAAATTGGATACATTTGTTTTGCTTACAAATGTAGGGCCTAGCTTGGAGAAGGATGAACATTGGAGCAAGAACCAGCATGGAGATGATGGCATGCAAGGGGGACAAGAATGGAGTTACAAGTGATGATTTCAGGACTTTGAAGCCACCATAATGAGTGCATGAAGCCTTGGACGAAATATACAAGATGCCACTTCATAATATTCGTCCATAGGCTATTCTAGGTGCTCACGTCACCTTATTATTGGGCCAGGCCCATGTAATTTCGAAATACATTAGTATAGGATATTTTTAGAGTCCGTATGTGGGGAAACAAGAGATAGGGTTAGTTTCGACCCTCCACCACGGGCCACGAAATTCACCCCTCTTCCTCCATATATACAGCCCTTAGGGCACCGCTTAGACTTGGGTTTTGTTTAGATCAAAAGTTCGCCATAGCTGCAACTTCACAGTTTCGCTTGTGTTCAACGACTGCACAAAGGCGCCACAGAACCCCACCTTGATCAATAAAGCTTTCATCTTATATTCGCAATATCCAGATTGCAAGCTCGCTTGCTTGTTCTTCGCTTGCTCGCAGGAAATAGACCCTCGTGGTCGTTGATCGTGCTCGGCGTGGTCAATAACCTCTCGGAGTTGGTTTAGCGATTGCTAAGGCGCGACGCCCTCGCCGACGCTCAGTAGTCGGATCGTCAAAGTCGACTTCCACCAAAGCGAAATCCACCATCTCATCGAAAGACGGACACCTCAGCCTCTATCAAGTGGTATCGCCAAAGTTGCTCGGTGAGATTTTACAGTTTTTCGTAGTTTAGATCGAGTCTGTTCTTCATACCTACAGTCCACGAAAAAGCCAAAAAAATTAGGGTTAGGTCATCATATCCGAACCAATCGAGCCTTTGCATAATCTTTTTCAGATTTGCGTTGTTGAATTTGCGGTTGCATCGCCGTGTCGAGTTGCTGGTCTTAGAGTCTAGTCTTTAGAGTTTCGAGTTCTCGTCATAAGTTGTCACGCCGCCGCCGCACCATCATCATCGCCTCGCCATCTACCACCACCGCTTATCCGCCACCGCTCAATCCGTATCCATATACCACCACCGCTGCCATATACCACCACCGCTGCCATATACCACCACCATATATTCACCACCAACTGAGTTCCTTGCATATTAGATTTGTTTTCGGATCCATCTAATTTCCGATTCGTGTTTCCTTGTCGAGTAGGTTTCGATTCCAGCAATCTTTTGCCGTATGTAGAAGAGGTTGGTTTCAAAAAAAAGAGTCCGAAACCACCCTCCGCTTAGGCCCAAAATTTTCCAAAACGCACGGGATAAAAAATTTTCGGCTATCCTATTTTAGGTGTTTCTAAGCGTATTGAGCGATCGCCGTTATAGAAAGTTTTTTGACCCGCTTCAGCTTTTGGGTCCGGCAATAAAAAAAAAAAATTTTGGTCGAAAAATTTCATGCCCATCCTGTCGGTTTGACTGGAAGAGTTTTGAGACACTCGCCATTATAGTGATTTTTCGCAAAAAAAAACAAAAAGAGCGCGAAAAAAAAAAGCAGCAAAAAAAAAAAGAGCGAAAAAAAATTCAGAGTGTGCTTTTCCTTTGATTACGTGCAGCGCCCGTGATTTTGTTAGTGTTCTAGGCTCGCGTCTCTAGCACGGTCTAGCCTAGGACCAAAGACAAGATCTGCGTTGAGCGCTTATTCAACTTTGCATCTCTCGATTTGATTATTGTCACCCTTTTGCTACCATATTATAAGCCTTCCCAGCTCCACATACATCTACGTCGTGCGTTTGACTCTCCCCGCAATCGCTCTATCCAAGCTTTTGAGAGTTTTGATTACAACGGTTGCCGATCACCGCTTCTTCTTGGGTAAGAACTGTAAGAATTTGAGATTTGCTTGACGGATTTGTGACACCCACCACCACCTCTTGTTAGTAGTCCAGAGGATCATATTCTTGTGTGTTTCTATTGTTGCTAACCATGGCAGGATCACAATCCGACGAGACCGACCGGGAGAACATGACGAACAAACAGCTACATGATAAATTTCAGCAAATGATGAGTGGACAGGTGCAAGATGTGGTAAACAGATTTGACGAGGCCATGGAGAAGATAGATGGCATTGAGAAGACGTTTGAAACAAAGCTTGATAGCAAGTTTGATGAATTGCTCGCTGTTTTCCACAACCACCGCCGGCTGCACCTATCGCACCTCAAGAACGACAACAACTACGCCCTTCCGAATCAAGTATGGACGAGCTCAGCGTGTTCCTATTGAGACAGACAAAATTCTGGTGCCATTGCTCTGCTGTTGGTGCTTCTTTGGCTCCTCGCATCGCTGCTGCTGGTACCGACGAGGATGATTATATGGGAGATTATGAGGATGAGGTTGATCAACATCGAACTACGTGCAACCACCAGCACCACAACCACCAGGTCGTCCACATGCAAATTATGGCAATGCTAGGGCTCCCCCTCAGGTACGAGATCATGACCATCTCCCTAAACTGAAATTGAATATTCCACCATTTGAGGGTAGATATGTTCCTGATATATATCTTACTTGGGAGTTAGAAACTGAACAACGATTTACATGTTTACAATATCCTGAGGAGAGACGTGTTCCTGCTGCTGTTTGTGCTTTCACTAGCTTTGCATGTGTTTGGTGGTCTCAACATTGTAGATTATATCCTGCTCCACTACTTGGGCTGCTTTGAAAACTGCTATGCGTACTCGTTGGTTCCACCATATTATCAACGTGAATTACTTCAAAATTGCAGCGCTTAAGACAAGGAAAAATTTCTGTAGAAGAATATTATCGGAATTACAAACCGGCTTGATTAGATGTGGTATTGTTGAGGAGAATGAAGCTATGCTTGCACGCTTTTACGGGTGGATTAAATAGAGAGATTCGACCATTCTAGACTATAAGGATTATAATAATATCACTCGCTTATTCCATCTTGCTTGTAAAGCTGAACGTGAAGTGCAGGATCGACAGCATTGGCGCCAGCACTAACTTTTCTCGCAGGTCGATCTTCATCATGGACACCACGTGCATCATCTACTTCCACCGCACCATCACCTCCTTTAGGTGCCACCTCCAACCGTGATACAAGAAAGCGTGCACAACCACCACTATCCGCCAAGAGCACACCGCTGGGCCTGCATGAGCTCTTCTTCCATGGCGTCAACAGGCACACAAGTGATATTATTTGTCGTCGTTGTAAGGGAAGAGGACATTTTGCGAAGATTGCAAATCTCAGCGTGTGATGATTGCTACCGAGGATGGTGGGTATGAGTCCGCTAGTGACTACGATGAGGAGACTTTGGCTCTTATTACACATGAGGAACACGGTGGAGATGATTCGATCATGAGACACAATACATGGCTGTCAAGATGCCGACAGTATGAATGTTTAGTTGCTCAACGTGTTTTGAGTGTGCAGAGTTACACAAGTGAGCAAAATCAGAGGCATAATTTGTTCCATACAAAGGAGTTGTGAAGGAACGTTCTATTCAAGGCCATCATAGATGGAGGGAGCTGCAACAACTTGGCTAGCATGGAGATGGTGGAGAAGCTATCTCTCACCACAAGACCACATCCACATCCTTACTACATCCAATGGTTCAACAACAGCGCAAGGTGAAGGTAACACGTCTTTGTTCGTGTGCATTTTAGTATCTCTACATATGCTGATTATGTTGATTGTGATGTGGTACCTATGCAAGCATGTTCCTTGTTACTTGGTAGACCATGGCAATTTGATAAAATTCAGACACCATGGTAGAAACAATCAAGATACTCTTGTTCATAAGGATAAAAATATTACTTTGCTTCCTATGACTCCTGAGTCCATTTTGAAAGATGATATTAATAGAGCTAATAAAGCAAAACAGAGAAAAATAAGAGTGAAAATCAGATTGTGGCAAAAGAATTTGAGCAACACATGAAGACTAATAATAAACCATCTACTGTTGCTTCGAAATTAAATTAAAAGTGCATGTTTACTTGCCACCAAATCTGATATTGATGAGCTAGATTTTGGCAAATCTATTTGCTTTGCTTTTGTGTGCAAAGAGGCATTATTTTCATTCGAGGACGTGCCTTCCTCTTTGCCCCTCGCTGTCACTAACATTTTGCAGAGTTCGCGACGCTCTTCCACAAGACGTGCCACCGGATTACCACCTATTCGAGGGATTGAGCATCAAATTGACTTAATTCCCGTGCATCATTACCCAACCGCACCATACCGCACCAATCCGGAGGAGACGAAGGAGATTATGCGTCAAGCACGTGAGCTGCTCGACAAAGGTTATATACGCGAATCCCTTAGTCCTTGTGCTGTTCCTATTATTCTAGTGCCGAAAAAGGATGGTACGTCACGTATGTGTGTTGATTGTAGAGGCATCAATAATATTACTATTCGTTATCGCCACCCTATTCCTAGGCTAGATGATATGCTTGATGAATTGAGTGGCTCTACAATATTCTCCAAAGTTGATTTATGTAGTGGATACCATCAAATTCGTATGAAATTGGGAGATGAATGGAAAACAGCATTTAAAACTAAGTTTGGATTATATGAGTGGTTAGTCATGCCTTTTGGGTTAACTAATGCACCTAGTACTTTCATGAGATTAATGAACTAAGTTTTACGTGCTTTCATTGGACGATTTGTGGTAGTTTATTTTGATGATATACTGATTTATAGCAAATCTTTGGAAGAACATTTGGAACATTTACGTGTTGTTTTTAATGCTCTACGTGATGCACGCTTGTTTGGTAACCTTGGGAAGTGCACCTTTTGCACCGACCGAGTATCTTTTCTTGGCTATGTTGTTACTCCACAGGAATTGAAGTTGATAAAGCCAAGATTGAAGCTATTGAGAGTTGGCCGCAGCCCAAAACGGTCACACAAGTGAGGAGTTTCCTTGGCCTCGCCGGTTTCTATAGCGCTTTTGTGAGAGATTTCAGCACCATTGCTGCACCTCTCAATGAGCTTACAAAGAAGGATGTGCCTTTTGTTTGGGGTACCGCACAGAAGAAGCCTTCACGGTGTTGAAAGATAAGTTGACACATGCTCCTTTACTCCAACTTCCCGATTTTACTAAGACTTTTGAGCTTGAATGTGATGCTAGTGGAATTGGATTAGAGGTGTGTTATTACAAGATGGCAAACCTGTTGCATACTTTTCTCAAAAATTGAGTGGGCCTAGTCTGAATTATTCTACTTATGATAAAGAATTATATGCTCTTGTTCGACTTTAGAAACATGGCAACATTATTTATGGCCCAAAGAATTTGTTATACATTCTCGATCATGAATCTTTGAAACATATTAAAAGTCAAGCTAAACTGAATCGTAGACATGCTAAATGGGTTGAATTCATTGAGACTTTCCTTATGTCATTAAACACAAGAAGGGTAAAGAAAATGTTATTGCTGATGCATTGTCTCGTCGCTATACTATGCTTTCACAACTTGACTTCAAAATATTTGGTTTGGAGACCATCAAAGATCAATATGTGCATGATGCTGATTTTAAAGATGTATTGCAGAATTGTAAAGAAGGAAGAACATGGAACAAGTTTGTCGTTAATGATGGGTTTGTGTTCCGTGCTAACAAGCTATGCATTCCAGCTAGCTCCGTTCGTCTTTTGTTGTTACAGAGGCGATGGAGGAGGACTAATGGGACACTTTGGCGTGAAGAAGACGGAGGACGACTTGCTACACATTTCTTTTGGCCAAAGATGAGACGGATGTTGAGCGCTTTATTGCTCATTGCACTACATGTCAAAAAGCTAAGTCACGACTCAATCCTCATGGTTTATATATGCCTTTGCCTGTACCTAGTGTTCCTTGGGAGGATATATCGATGGACTTTGTTTTAGGTTTACCTAGAACAAAGAAGGGAGGATAGCATATTTGTTGTCGTGGATAGATTCTCTAAAATGGCACACTTTATACCTTGTCATAAAAGCGATGATGCTTTGTCAATGTTGCTGATTTGTTCTTTCGTGAAATTATTCGCTTGCATGGTGTGCCAAATACTATTGTTTCAGATCGTGATACTAAATTTCTTAGCCACTTTTGGAGATGTTTATGGGCTAAGTTGGGGACTAAACTGCTTTTTAGTACTACTTGTCACCCCCAAACCGATGGACAAACTGAAGTAGTCAATAGAACATTGTCTACTATGCTTAGGGCTGTTCTAAAGAAAAATAAGAAAATGTGGGAGGAATGCTTGCCTCATATTGAATTTGCTTATAATCGCTCATTGCATTCTACTACTAAGATGTGCCCTTTTGAAGTTGTGTATGGTTTCCTACCTCGCACCTATTGATTTGTTGCCTCTTCCATCTTCGGAGAAGGTTAATTTTGATGCTAAAGAACGTGCTGAATTGATTTTAAAATGCATGAGTTAACTAAGGAAAACATTGAGCGTATGAATGCTAAATATAAACTTGCTGGAGATAAGGGTAGAAAACATGTTGTGTTTGCACCGAGATCTTGTTTGGTTACATTTATGTAGGATAGATTTCTGATTTGCGCAAATCAAAGCTAATGCCACGTGCTGCTGGTCCCTTTAAGGTGTTGGAGAAAGTAAATGATAATGCATATAAACTTGAGCTGCCCGCAGATTTTGGGGTTAGTCCCACTTTTAACATTGCAGATTTGAAGCCATATTTGGGTGAGGAAGATGAACTTCCGTCGAGGACGACTTCATTTCAAGAAGGGAGGATGATGAGGACATCAATACCATTGTTACACCCACAGCCCCTATTGCTATACATACTTGGACCAATTACTAGAGCTCACAAGACGCCAACTAAATTACTGTGTACTTTCGCTTTCTTGGTAATGATTCTAATGTTCATGAGAATATGACGCTGCCTAAATTGGATACATTTGTTTTGCTTACAAATGTAGGGCCTAGCTTGGAGAAGGATGAACATTGGAGCAAGAACCAGCATGGAGATGATGGCATGCATAAGGGGACAAGAATGGAGTTACAAGTGATGATTTCAGACTTTGAAGCCACCATAATGAGTGCATGAAGCCTTGGACGAAATATACAAGATGCCACTTCATAATATTCGTCCATAGGCTATTCTAGGTGTCACGTCACCTTATTATTGGGCCAGGCCCATGTAATTTCGAAATACATTAGTATAGGATATTTTTAGAGTCCGTATGTGTGGGGAAACAAGAGATAGGGTTAGTTTCGACCCTCCACCAAGGGCCACGAAATTCACCCCTCTTCCTCCATATATACAGCCCTTAGGGCACCGCTTAGACTTGGGTTTTGTTTAGATCAAAAGTTCGCCATAGCTGCAACTTCGCAGCATTTCGCTTGTGTTCAACGACTGCATAAAGGCGCCACAGAACCCCACCTTGATCAATAAAGCTTTCATCTTATATTCGCAATATCCAGATTGCAATCTCAGTTTCTTGCTTGTTCTTCGCTTGCTCGCAGGAAATAGACCCTCGTGGTCGTTGATCGTGTTCGGCGTGGTCAATAACCTCTCGGAGTTGGTTTAGCGACATATAAGGCGCGACGTCCTCGCACGTTCGTAGTCGGATCGTCAAAGTCGACTTCCACCAAAGCGAAATCCACCATCTCATCGAAAGACGGGACACCTCAGCCTCTATCACTTGGACAGGTGGCGGATATATGTTGCAGGTGAACTCGGATTGGCGTGATGGCGGCGGATATGTGGTGGCGGTATATGGCAGAAGCGGCGATGATGATGCGGTGGTGATATATGGCAGCGGCGACGTGACAACCTGTGAACAGAACTCGAAACTCTAAAAGACTAGATGCTAAGACCAGCAACTTGACACGACGATGCAACCGCAAATTTAACAAAGCAAATACAGAAAAGATTATGCAAAGGCTCAGATTGGTTCGGATGGGATGAACTAACCCTAATTTTTTTTGGCTTTTTCGTGGACTATAGGTATGAAGAATGACTCGGTCTAAACTATGAAAAATCGTAAAATCTCACCGAGCAACCCGGAAATCTGATACCACTTGATAGAGGCAAAGGTGTCCCGCCTTTCGATGAGATGGTGGATTTCGCTTTGGTGGAAGTCGACTTTGACGATCCGACTACTTAACGTCAGCGAGGACGCCGCGCTTTAGCAATCGCTAAACCAACTCGAGAGGTTATTGACCACGCCGAGCACGATCAACCTAACCACGAGGGTCTGCTTCTCGCGAGCAAACGAAGAACAAGCAAGAAACTGAGATTGCAATCTGGATATTGCGAATATAAGATGAAAGCTTTATTGATCTAGGTGGGGTTCTGTGACGCCTTTGTCTGGTCGTTGAACACAAACGAAGTACGCGAAGTTGCAGCTATGGCAAACTTTTAATCTAAACAAAACCCCAAAGTCTAAACGGTGCCCTAAGGGCTGTATATATGGAGGAAGAGTGATGTAGGGTGGAACCCTATAGCGTCGATCTTTCACGTTTGGAGTGGATCCTACGGGGGAATCACGAAGAACACGCGGAAGCACAAGGGGAAACACGGGGAAAACGAGAGAGAATCACTCAACCAACAAGGAATCGATCACACAAGTGCTAGATCACCACACACATATGAGATCCACGAGATACAAAGTTAACAAAGGTAAGGATACAAAGGAACTGTTCATCTCCAAGAGGAGGCCTTGATGTTCTTCCCTAGATAGGGGTCTTGAATCCGCCGGGGGATCTTCTCCGAAGAGGTCCTGAGCTCCGAGGAGAAGTAACCAAGTGGATGAGCATAGGTTATCACACAAATATGAGCTAATCCAATGCTATGTCCCAAAGTGAGGAGATGGGGTCCTATATATATAGTTGGGGGCGAAGGGGTACATGGGCTCAGTGCAACACGCGCGCGTAGGCGCTGGCCGGATGATCCGGACGAAGGTCCGGATGATCCGGGCTGGTCCGGATGATCCGGGTGGGGACCCGGATGAGCTGGAGGCTTGGCTGCTGGCGGCGCAGGGCCGGATGTCCGGCTGGCGGTCCGGGCGTCCGGGCGGGGTCCGGATGATCCGGCTTCAGGCTTGAGCTCGGGAGTCCTCGGTCGATTTAGCCGGATCATCCGGGCCGGGGTCCGGATCGTCCGGGCTCTGTCCGGATCGTCCGGGTCGCCGTCCGGATCGTCCGGCCACCCTGGTCCTTGGTGCTTTTTCCTCTCCGTCTGCTCGCATGTCTTCCGCTTCCGGTTCTCCTTGCCTCCTAGCTTCTTCATGGTTGACTCCTTGGTACCTGAGTATGCATAGAGTTTCCGTTTGAGGTAGTAACCATGTCTCATGTGAATCGAAAGGGAATTATAAGAGGAGTGATGTCACCTCGGTTTCAAGAGCTCTTGCACGTTCTCGAGTCATAGGTCCTTCTGGGGTCGGATGTGTTGATGTAGAGTCCATGGGGATGATGGAAGGATGCTCCCCATCATATCCCCTCCCTTCGAAAGGATCCGACCTCGGATCTAGATCTTCATCACCATGGAAAGGCGAGAGGTCTTTGATGTTGAAGGTGTCGCTCACGTTGTACTTGTCGCTTGGTAGGTCGAGCTTGTAGGTGTTGTTGTTGTAGCGTGCTAACACCTTGAAGGGTCCATCGGCTCGAGGTAGAAGTTTAGACTTGCGTTCGTTGGGGAAGCATTCCTTTCGAAGGTGTAGCCACACGAGATCGCCTATGTTGAAGACCATGGGTTGCTTATTGATGTTGAGCTTGGTCGCTAGTCGTTGTACTTGGCACTCGATGGTGTTCCTTGTATCTTCATGCATCTTTTTGATGTAGCTTGCACGGGCACTTGCGTCGAGGTTGGTGCGCTCTTGTAGAGGTAGAGGTAGAATGTCCAATGGGGACAATGGGTTGAAGCCGTAGACGATCTCGAAGGGGGACTTCCTGGTAGTCGAGTGTCTTGCGCGGTTGTAGGCGTACTCGGCGATGGGTAGACATGCCTCCCACTCCTTGATGCTCTTCTTGATCAACACGCGAAGTAGAGTGGAGAGCGTCCGGTTCGTCACCTCCGTTTGGCCGTCGGTTTGAGGATGGTATGCGGATGAGAACAAGAGCTTGATTTTGAGCTTGGCGCATAGGGTCTTCCAAAAGTAACTCAAGAACTTGACGCCGCGGTCGGAGACGATTGTCTTTGGTACTCCATGGAGGCGCAAGATTTCCCTACAAAAGAGATTTGCAATATGTGAAGCATCGTCTACCTTGTTGCAAGGAATGAAATGTGCCATTTTAGAAAATCGATCCACAACAACAAACACGGAATCCTTTCCATTTTGAGTTCTAGGCAAACCAAGTACAAAGTCCATGCTAATGTCTTCCCAAGGTTGATAAGGAATAGGAAGAGGCATGTAAAGACCATGAGATTGAGCTTTTGACTTAGCTTTGCGGCATGTTGAGCATCTTGTGGTGAAGCGTGAGACGTCTCGAAACATCTTGGGCCAAAAATAGTTCTTGGAGAGAGTGGAGAAGGTCTTGTCGCGTCCAAAATGTCCCATGAGTCCACCGCCATGAGCCTCTTGCAAAAGGAGCAAACGAAGAGAAGACTCGGGAATGCATAGTTTGTTAGCTCTCATAAGATAACCATCCTTGAGGTAATATTGTTCCCAAGATGTATGCGTCAAACATTTAGCATAATGAGGTGCAAAAGATGGATCACTAGCATACAAATCTTTTATGTACTCAAAGCCAATAACATTCAACTCAAGTTGGGTGACAAGCATGCATATGCGTGAAAGTGCATCGGCAACTACATTTTCCTTACCCTTAATGTACTTGATCACATATGGGAAAGATTCAATAAATTCACTCCATTTGGCATGACGCTTGTTCAATTTGGTTTGACCTTTCAAGTACTTAAGCGTTTCATGATCGGTATGGATGACAAACTCATGAGGTCTAAGATAATGTTCCCAAACATGTAGTACACGCACTAAAGCATACAATTCTTTGTCATATATGGGATAGTTAAGTTGAGCACCGGATAGTTTTTCACTAAAGTAAGCAATGGCTCGTTTTTCTTGCATCAAAACTCCGCCAATTCCGGTACCACTTGCATCACAATGAACCTCAAAAGTTTTGTAAAAATTGGGCAAAGCAAGAATCGAAGCATGAGTAAGCAAAGACTTGAGCTCATCAAAAGCGTTGGATTGCAAAGATCCCCAAACAAAAGGAGTATTCTTCTTACTCAAAGCATGCAAAGGAGCTGCAATAGTGCTAAAGTTTTTCACAAAGCGACGATAAAAACCTGCAAGACCAAGGAAACTTCGTACTTGTTGCAAATTGGTGGGTTGGGGCCAAGTTTTAATTGCTTTAATTTTAGTTTCATCAACATGGACACCCTTGGAAGAGACAACAAAACCCAAGAAAACCACTTTGTCAACGCCAAAAGTGCATTTTTTCAAGTTGGCATAAAGACTTTCTTTTCGAAGTGTTTGCAAAACAAGCTTAACATGATCAAGGTGCTCTTTCATGGTTTTGCTAAACACAAGAATATCATCAAAGTAAACCACAACAAAGATTCCAATGTATGGTCGAAGTACATGATGCATGAGACGCACAAAAGTTCCGGGTGCTTCCGACAAACCCATAGGCATGACCAACCACTCGTATAAGCCAAATTTTGTTTTAAAAGCAGTTTTCCATTCATCACCCTCATGAATGTGAAATTGATAATAGCCACTTTTAAGATCAATTTTTGAGAAAAAGTTGGCTCCACTAAGTTCATCATGCATATCATCTAAGCGAGGAATGGGATGCCCATAGCGCACGGTGATAGCATTTATGATGTAGGGTGGAACCCTATAGCATCGATCTTTCACGTTTGGAGGGGATCCTATGGAGGAAACACGAAGAACACGCGGAAGCACAAGGGGAAACACGGGGAAAACGAGAGAGAATCACTCAACCAACAAGGAATCGATCACACAAGTGCTAGATCAACATACACACATGAGATCCACAAGATACATAGTCAACTAGGGTAAGGATACAAAGGAACCGTTCATCTCCAAGAGGAGGCCTTGATGTTCTTCCCTAGATAGGGGTCTTGAATCCGCAGGGGGATCTTCTCCGAGGAGGTCCTAATCTCCGAGGAGAAGTAACCGAGTGGATGAGCAAAGGCTCTCACACAAATATGAGCTAATCCAATGCTAAGTCTCAAAGTGAGGAGATGGGGTCCTATATATAGGCTAGGGGCGAAGGGGTACATGGGCTCAGCCAAGTCACGCCAAGACAGCGGGTCCGGATGATCCGGATGGTGGCCCGGATGATCCGGTGTCGGGTCCGGATGATCCGGCGACCGTCCGGATGATCCGGCCGTCGAGCAGCTTCGTTGTCTTCGGCACGTTAGCCGGATCGTCCGGGTGGTCGTCCGGATCATCCGGCTCGGTCCGGATCGTCCGGCCGGGTGTCCGGATGATCCGGCAACTCTGTCTTGCTCCATTCTTCTTCTTCCTTCGCTCTTCCATGCTTGGCCTTGGTCCTTGGATTCCCCATGGTCATCTTGGTTGTACCGAGTGTATGCAAGGTCCATGCATGAGGTAGTAGCCATGTCTCATATGCGGAGAGTGACGGTTCAAGAGGAGTGAATTCACCTTGTGTCCAATGGCGATAGTCGAGGTCTCATCTTATGTATCCTTGGGGCTTGGAGAGTAGTCGGAGTGTACATAAGGATGAACGGGATGCTCCGCATCATATCCCCCTTGGGAAAGATCCGACCTCGGATCGTGATCCTCATCACCATGGAAACCGTGTCGTGGACGGACTTGTAGTGGGGCGAGGTGAAGGCCTTGCGCAATCCAAGTACTCCAAGGTGTCTCCGGTATGTGGTACATGCAAAATGAGCAAAGACAAACAACACTCGGAAATACAATGGTTAGCGCACACAAAGTGTCCATCATGTAAGAATGAGTCCGTGCGGCAAGATTGGTTGTGACAAAGCGCATGAAGCTTATCAAGATGATCTAGAATGAGATGCAAAGCATTCATGGGAGGAAATGCAGTCATTGTGCACACAAATGTGTTGTAAATATGATCAATGCAACCACGGTGCAAAATGATGTCATAGTGAGACGGTTTATCAATAGCATGAATATGGCAATGGGTGCTCAATATGTGTAAGCTATCATGAAATTGATGGTGGACAATATGATCATTATGTATGAATATGCCATCAAGGAAGATCACAACAAATTTGCTAAGGAAATGCACAAGATCATATATCATGGATGACATGGAAATAGATGCAACAAGACAAGCACAATGTGAGTCAATCCATGCATGGGGTGCAAACTTGTGGTGAGTATGATATGTCCATCGAGCATGACATGTATGAGCACAATCAACAAATATGGAGGTGTTGGTGTACTAAAGCTCGATATCGAGGCATGAGTGGAGTTTCGAAAGTGCATCCAATAAGTGCGAGCGCTCCTCAATGTGAAGGTCCATGTAGTCAATCTCCAATGTCGCTCCTCAGTTCACGAGATGTATCATGTAGACAACAAGAAGGAAACAACAATGAAAGAATGACCCATCCAATATGCTTAATTGAGGATGGCTCAAAGGGAAGGGGTTCACCTTTATGAGGATGTCGAAAATGTTGGTGTCGCACATCGTGTATGCCTTCACATAGCCAATATGTCTCATGATGGTACCGCCATGTGAATCTTTCAAAATGAAAGAACATGGCAAACACTTGGAAAAACAAATGAGGTTAGCGGAAATGCAAAACCTATCATTCGAGTGGTAAGATACCTAACAAGTGTATGCATCATGCTCATCATAAGAAAGTACAAGGGAGCGTATCATAGTATGGAGGCATATGATGCAAGAACAACCAAGTGCAATAGGCTCAATCAAACAAGCATGCATCACAAGTAAGGTGTCAAAGTCTCCAAGATCAATAAGCATAGGATGGTTGCACTCAATACAAGTGGATATGAATGAGACAACTAATGGATACAAGAGACAATGATCAAGATATATCATGTGAGAGGCATGAACATATATGTCATCAACCCAAGAAAGCAAGTAATAGTGGAACATGGGTGATGCAACATAGCAAGCAATCGTAGCGACCAAGTCAAGCAAGCTCGTAGTGCGAAGATGCAACATACTAGAAGGAATCATGGCAAGCATGTCATGTGTGCAAATAGTGGGCATGAATAAGTCACATGTCATAGCACAAGCATGAAAGCAAGTTATGAGTAAAATGTCATCAATGTATTGGCGAGAGACCATATGTAAGTAGCAATGGGGTATCATGACTCTCCCAACACGACAAACATCAATAGCATGGGGCCCATGATAAACATGGCAAAAGCAACAAGGATCTCCACCAAGCATGCAAATACACATAGAAGTAACATAATGGTGAATCATGGGTAGATGCAAGCAAGGGTCACAATTGCATGACAAAGGCATAGGAGCAAGCATAGAATGCAATGTGAACACGGTAAAATGAGCATAAGGTGACAATTGGTAAATGGCCCATCGGCGTGTGAGAGCCAAGTAGAGGAGTTGCGCGTAGTCCTTGCGCGAAGGGCACGGTGGCGAGGATAGTCCACGGGATCCCAAAGCACCGCTGCTCTCAAGAGCTCGTTTAAATCAACTCTTGGGATTGAGAGGTTGACGAGTATACATGAGTACCTACACAAAACAAAGACAAAGGAAAAATTGTGTGTGTGTGGTAGATGTACACATCATCCATCATGATGCGACGCATGTGTCTGTGAGCACACAATAGCCAATGCTCAAATAAATGAGATGCGTGATATAGAAACATGTCATCCATCATGAGAGGTTTGTTATGATGTATGTCATAATGGAGACTCAAATTGTGTAATGCATCATGAGAAATATCTAGAGCATTGTTGTTCATGGAATGCATATGGTGCACGCAGTCATGGGAATCATGCAAAGTATGGAATGCATCAAGATCTCCTAATATGTATGAGGAAACTATGGAGGTCTCCTCATGAGCAAGAGTAGTAACATCATGTGGAGAATATTGACAACATCCAAAACAATGCATATTTGGAACAATGTGATCATGGCATGGCATATTGGATGAATTGCGCAAATCATTTAAAGGAAGCATGGCAGTATCATCACATGAAAAACAAAAGCCAATGACCATCAACTCGTCATCTATGCCATAAGTGCAAATAGGATTTATTTTAATGGGGCATGCATAGTTACTATGTTGAGATTGAAATGATGCAATATGGGAGATCTCACTCATAGCATATGACAAGTTCAAAGGATTGTCAAACATGAAGTGACCAATAGAATTTTCACATGATATCCTATGAAGCATAGCATCACAACCAGGCAACTCAACATGCTCATCATCATATTCATCATTAATAGGTAAGTCAAGGCATGAAGAAGTCTCACTAGCATGAAGCATGGGAATAGGTGGGTCAACATCATGGGAGCAATCAAGAGAGTCCACTAGTGGGACAAGAGAAGCACCATCGCCTATGTTACCATTGGAGCGTCTCTCATGTTTTGTAGGTGAGGTGTTGAAGACCGTCTCGTTGTCATCTTCATCTTGATGGAACCATGTGGGGGGTGCATCATCGTCCATCATGGCCATCGTTGTCTCCATAGGAGGTATGGACTCATCAATGGTAGGCGTGTCGTCATGTAGGAGACCTAGCACCAAAGGAGAAAACACACAAGGAGTAGAGGGTAAGTCGTTAGAAATCATAGTGGCCTCACATGCCGTGTCAACTACCTCACTCTCTAAGTGTTGTGGCTCACTCACTCCCTCCAGGATGCTCTCACTCATATGGCTGGTGGAGTCACTCAAATGGCGCTCAACCTCACATAGGATGTGTGGCATGCTCTCATGTGTGGGGCTAGTGGTGGTCACACTCATCCTCTCATAGGAAATGCTCTCAATGTCACGTATGGGGTGGTGGCTCTCCTCACATGGCACTTGGTGCATCTCGACATATGTGGGTGTCGGAGAGATGTTGGTGCAAATGTCTCCATGCTCAACTCCTATCGCCGTGGTCGAAGGGGATGACCCTTGCTCGACCTTCTTGTCGTCGTCTGGTGTTGGAGGTCCATATGATGTGGCACCTCGTAGCTCGTCTCCATGACCGAAGGGAATGTCCCATGCTCGGCCATCGTCCTTGAGGGGCTTCTGAAGATGGAAGTGTCACCTCGCTCAGAGGTCGCCGCCTTGGACTTGATGAAGTAGTTGTAGGCGTACTCGTTGGAAGTAGGCGAAGATGCCGTACATCCAAAGGCGAAGATGCCTTGAGAACACTTGGCGAAGATGCCGAAGTGGTTGATGTAGCCGTAGCGCTATCTTGGTGGTGGTCATCTCGCGGTCTTCTTTTGTGCTCTTGAAGCTTGGACTTGGCGTGAAGTAGGGCTTGTTGGGACTTGTGCATTTGCGCTTGTGGAGCATCTTCATGATGATGTTGTCGTTGTCATGCTTGAGCTCCTAGGAGATGTCGTTCGTCGTCGTCGTGCACATGTTGCTTGGAGGTGACTTGTCCTTCATGACGATGTTGATCACGAACGTGATGGTGGTCGCCATGTAGATGTGGACGAGGATGATTTGCACTTGCATCTTTTTCGCGCTCCGAAGACTTGTGGCTTGACCGTCGTCGTCTTGAGGATGATGAAGTGGAAGAAGACTTGATCAAGGCCCGAATCTCTTCCATCCTCGCATCTTGCTCCTCCTTTTGTGCGGCAAGCTTGTTGTCGATGCGCTCTTGCAATCTTGATTGTGCGCCTTGCATTTGTCGTTGTAGTTCGAAGATGGACCTTTTGGTGATGTAGTTGTTCATGCCGTCGTTGTTGTCGAGACCGGAGAGGAAATGCCTTGCCTATCCATCACAAGACTCGAGCAAATATGAGTGGGAGAAAGAGAAGAACCAATACCAATGTACCTTTGACCAAAGTTGAAGATGAATCAAGTTCACTCAAATGCGGACAATGAAATAGCACTATTGGTACCAATCCTTGTCGATTCTCACACCTACACAAGTAAGGCTTATAGTGGAGCTCGGTGAGGATAGTGGTACAAAAATTTAATGCAAAATGTTAGAAAGAGTCAATAATGTTGAAAAAGATTCACAAATTCGCAAGTGAGACAAATGGACCAATAGCAAAGAATGGCACACGGAAACACACACATGGATAGTTAAATGGGGTCGTGCAACCAAGGAATGAGCACAAAATGTGGAATCCACAAAAAACGCTCGTGTTGCACAACTCAAGAGAGACGCTAGCACGATTGCTCAATAGGCGGATACAACACTTGTGCACAACCTATAAGATGCCGAATGGATATACTTTCTATCCCAAGTATGCTATGTATGTATGGTTCCCGGTGTTTCTCTCAAGCATGATATCATATGATGTAGATTTTGGTATGGCTCTTATGTGCAATGGGGTATTATGCTATGGCACTTGCTCACGAGCTCTTTACTCTCTTTTTGCTTAAAAGCTTTTTTTTATCTGGCCACTTTTGCACAATGCACAAACCAAGATAGCAATTGTGTATATGCGGGAACAAACTTGAGGCATAATGTATGATATGATACCAATATGATATGGTATGTATGCAATGGATGGTGGATCACTAATGTGCACAAGTAACGTTGCCGGCAATACTCAAATGGCTAGTCTCGATAGGTAAGTGACGCAAAATGGGCTAGGGGTTAACAATGCAATTGCAAGGTAATATACAAAGGTGTCGTCGAGGTTACAGTCCTTTGCGATGATGAGTAGCGGTGTTCTTGGTGTAGATACCAAGATGATGGAGACTCGTCCCTAAGTAGCCGAAACACCTTAGGAAACGGAAAAACCGCAAACTCAAAATCTCAAATGACAATGTCAAATGGTGGTAGCGGAAAGCGGTGGTGGTGTTGCACTAGGCAATGCGGAAGTGGAATGATGGGCTATACACGAGTCGGAGTTGAAGTTGCCGTCCCTAAGTAGCCGAAACACCTTAGGAGACACAAGCCACAACTCAAACATAATTGGGTTAAGTTGGGGGTGGAAATGTATGGTGGGTAAGGTTATGCGGAAGTGGTGGTGGTGGTTGATGAAGAAGCAATTGTCCCTAAGTAGCCGAAACACCTTAGGAGACTGTAATCACAACTCAAACAACCACATATGCAATGGGGAACAAAATGGGTTAGGTTGCGGAAGTCGGTGGTGGTAATGCGGATGATATGGTGGAGGGCCTAGGCAAACTTGCCAAATTTCAGAAAATATGATGGAGTCAAATGATGTTGGTGGTATTTTTGTGGGATAGGGGATGTCAATAGCTTCAAAACGAGCTAAAGAACGTCAAAAACAGAGTTCGGATGAATTAGTTATGGCCGAAACAAGAATTCAACCGAGTCAGTGTCAGGGTTACCCGGACATCCGGGAGTAGGTCCGGATGATCCGGGTTCGTCAACCGGATTTCTGTCGTGGGGGGCGTACGGACATCCGGGAGATGGTCCAGCTGATCCGGGTGGATCCGGATGATCCGGGAGCTCTTCCAGATGATCCGGGCAGGTCAAACTGCTCGGGTTTTGCTCGTGGAGACGAATTTTTGGGCGGAAATTGGGGATTTTGGGGTCAAAATTGGCGAGATTTTGTGGATGGAAGGTGGGGAAGCTTGGGGAAATGCTAGATCCACTTGAAACCAAGCAAATCCACGGATCAAAATCAACAAAACATCATCAAACCAACAAATCACAAAAAAATTTGGGGGCTATTTTTGGTGGGGATTTTCGGATTTAGGACGAAATCAACAAAATCAAGCTAGAATACACGGGGTAGGGGCTCCAAAAACGTGATCAACGTGGCTCATGATACCATATGATGTAGGGTGGAACCCTATAGTGTTGATCTTTCACGTTTGGAGGGGATCCTACGGAGGAAACACGAAGAACACGCGGAAGCACAAGGGGAAACACGGGGAAAACGAGAGAGAATCACTCAACCAACAAGGAATCGATCACACAAGTGCTAGATCAACATACACACATGAGATCCACAAGATACATAGTCAACTAGGGTAAGGATACAAAGGAACCGTTCATCTCCAAGAGGAGGCCTTGGTGTTCTTCCCTAGATAGGGGTCTTGAATCCGCAGGGGGATCTTCTCCGAGGAGGTCCTGATCTCCGAGGAGAAGTAACCGAGTGGATGAGCAAAGGCTCTCACACAAATATGAGCTAATCCAATGCTAAGTCTCAAAGTGAGGAGAGGGGGTCCTATATATAGGCTAGGGGGCGAAGGGGTACATGGGCTCATCCCAAGTCATGCGCACAGGCGAGGTCCGGATGATCCGGATGGTGGCCCGGATGATCCGGGTGTCGGGGGTCCGGATGATCTGGGCGACCGTCCAGATGATCCGGCTTCGTCGAGCAGCTTCTGTTGTCTTCGGGCACGTTAGCCGGATCGTCCGGGTGGTCGTCCGGATCATCCGGGCTCGGTCCGAATCGTCCGGCTGGGTGTCCGGATGATCCGGGCAACTCCTGTCTTGCTCCATTCTTCTTCTTCCTTCTCCTCTTCCATGCTTGGCCTTGGTCCTTGGATTCTCCATGGTCATCTTGGTTGTACCTGAGTGTATGCAAGGTCCGTGCATGAGTGAGTAGCCATGTCTCATATGCGGAGAGTGACGGTTCGAAGAGGAGGTAGACCCGGAGGTAGCTCATCGGGGAAAACATCTTGAAATTCCTGCAAAAGAGATTGAAACACCAAAGGTAGCTCGTGAATGGTGTTAGTTTTTGTTTCTCCATCCTTGCACACAAGGACAAAGTGCATCACACTCTATGGGTTCTCACACACTTCTCTCATCTCACTTTTGGTGGTGAATAGTATAAGGTTTTTCTCTCTAGGCGAAGAGGCGCTCAAGTTTGGCGTGTGGCTCTCACTCACTTTTTGGTGGCTCACTTTCTCACTCTTCTCTCTTTGGTTTGTGGCTTGTTTGTCGGCTATCACTTGACTAGGAGACATGGGTCGTAGGACATATTCTTTTCCTTTCAACTTGAAGCTATAGTGGTTTGTACGCCCATTGTAGAAGACACCACGGTCAAATTGCCATGGCCGACCAAGGAGAAGGTGGCAAACGGTCATTGGGACCACATCACACTCCAAAGTGTCCTCATATGCACCGATAATGAAGGATACTTGGACCGTATGCTCAACTCGTATAGTGCCGGAGTCACTTAGCCATTGCACCTTGTAGGGGTGCGGGTGCTTCTTCTTGACCAATTGGAGCTTGGAGCATAGTTCTTCGCTTGCCAAGTTGTGGCAACTACCTCCATCGATGATGACCTTGACGGATCGTCCATTGATGTCGGCCTTTGTGTGGAAGATGTGGCATCGTTGGTCTTCTTCTTGTTGATGTTGAAGTGTCAAGACCTTGGAGACAACAAGAGCGGGGCTCGTATCTTCATCACAAAAGACTTGATCATCTTCATCCTCGATGACGCGCCGGTGCATGGCCACTTGCTCAATAGCTTCCATTTCATCTTCACTCATTGAGTCATATGATGAGGACATCAATACCATTATTACACCCACAGCCCCTGTTGCTATACATACTGGACCAATTACTAGAGCTCACAAGACGCCAACTAAATTACTGTGTACTTTCGCTTTCTTGGTAATGATTCTAATGTTCATGAGAATATGATGTCGCTTAAATTGGATACATTTGTTTTCCTTACAAATGAAGGGCCTAGCTTGGAGAAGGATGAACATTGGAGCAAGAACAAGCATGGAGATGATGGCATGCGCAAGGGGGACAAGAACAGAGTTACAAGTGATGATTTCAGGACTTTGAAGCCACCATAATGAGTGCATGAAGCCTTGGACGAAATATACAAGATGCCACTTCATAAATTTCGTCCAAAGGCTATTCTAGGTGCTGCGTCACCTTATTATTGGGCCAGGCCCATGTAATTTCGAAATACATAAATATATGCTATTTTTAGAGTCCGTATGTGTGGGGAAACAAGAGATAGGGTTAGTTTCGGACCCCTCCACCAAGGGCCACGAAATTCACCCCCTCTTCCTCCATATATACAGCCCTTAGGCACCGTTTAGACTTTGGGTTTTGTTTAGATTAAAAGTTCGCCATAGCTGCAACTTCGCATACTTCGTTTGTGTTCAATGACCAGACAAAGGCGTCACAGAACCCCACCTTGATCAATAAAGCTTTCATCTTATATTCGCAATATCCAGATTGCAATCTCAGCTTCTTGCTTGTTCTTCGTTTGCTCGCAGGAAATGACCCTCGTGGTCGTTGATCGTGCTCGGCGTGGTCAATAACCTCTCGGAGTTGGTTTAGCGATTGCTTAGGCGCGACGTCCTCGCACGTTCAGTAGTCGGATCGTCAAAGTCGACTTCCAAAAAAGCGAAATCCACCATCTCATCGAAAGACGGACACCTTTGCCTCTATCAAGTGGTATCGATTTCCGTGTTGCTCGGTGAGATTTTACAGTTTTCGTAGTTTAGATCGAGTCTGTTCTTCATACCTACAGTCCACGAAAAAGCCACAAAAAATTAGGGTTAGTTCATCATATCCGAACCAATCTGAGCCTTTGCATAATCTTTTACAGATTTGCGTTGTTGAATTTGCGGTTGCATCGTCGTGTCTAGTTGCTGGTCTTAGAGTCTAGTCTTTTAGAGTTTCGAGTTCTGGTCATAAGTTGTCACGCCGCCGCCGCACCATCATCATCGCCCCTGCCATCTACCACCACCGCTTATCCGCCACCGCTTCGAATCCGTATCCATATACCACCACCGCTGCCATATACCACCACCATATATCCACCACCAATCCGAGTTCCTTGCATATTAGGTTTGTTTTCGGGATCCATCTAATTTCCGATTCGTGTTTCCTTGTCTGAGTAGGTTTCGGATTCCAGCAATCTTTTGCCGTCCGTAGAAGAGGTTGGTTTACAAAAAAAAAGTCCGGAAACCACCCTCCGTTTAGGCCCAAAATTTTCCGAAAACGCACTTGACAAAAAATTTTCTGGCTATCCTATTTTTAGGTGTTTCTAAGCGTATTGAGACAGTCGCCGTTATAGAAAGTTTTTTTTGACCCGTTTCCAGTTTTTGGGTCCAGGCAGTCAAAAAAAAAATTGGTCGAAAAAATTTCGTGCCCATCCTGTCAGTTTGATCTGGGAAGAGTTTTGAGACACTCGCCATTATAGTGATTTTTCGCAAAAAAAAAGTGCAGCGCAAAAAAAAGCAGCGCAAAAAAAAGAGCGAACAAAAATCCAGAGTGTGCTTTTCCCTTGTTTACGTGCAGGGACGTGATTTTGTTAGTGTTCTAGGCTCGCGTTTCTAGCACGGTCTATCCTAGGACCAGCACAGTACCGTCGTTGAGCATTTATTCAACTTTGCATCTCTGAATTGATTATTGCTGACCTTTTTTGCTACCATATTATAAGCCTTCCCAGCTCCACATACATCTATGTCATGCGTTTGATTCTCCCTGGTAATCGCTATATCCAAGCTTTGAGAGTTTTGACTACAACGGTTGCCGATCACCGCCTGCTGCTGGGTAAGAACTGGTATGAATTTGAGATTTGCTTGACGGGTTTGTGATACACCACCACCACTTCTTAGGAGTCTGTAAGATCATATTCTTGTGTGTTTCTATTTGCTGCTAACCATGGTAGGATCGCAAGCCGATGAGACTGATTGGGAGAACCTGACGAACAAACATCTACATGATAAATTTCAGCAAATGATGAGTGGACAGGTGCAAGATGTGCTAAACAGATTTGACGAGGCCATGGAGAAGATAGATGGCATTGAGAAGACGATTGAAACAATGCTTGATAGCAAGTTTAATGAATTGCTCGCGGGTTTTCCACAACCACCGCCGGCTGCACCTATCGCACCTCTCAAGAACGACAACAACTCGCCCCTTCCAAATCAGTATGGACGAGCTCAACGTGTTCCTATTGAGCCAGACAAAATTCTGTGCATTGCTCTCGCTGTTGGTGCTTTTTTGGCTCCTCGCCATCTGCTTTTGCTTTGGTACCGAGGAGGATGATGAGTATGCGGGCGATTATGAGGATGAGGTTGATCAAAATCAGAACTACGTGCAGCCACCAAAGCCACCACCACCAGCAGTCGACCTCGGTATATATTCGTAATGGTAGGCTGCACCACCACCTCAGTGCGAGATGATGTCCATATTCCTAAACTGAAATTGAATATTCCACCATTTGAGGGTAGATATGTTCCTGATATATATCTTATTTGGGAGTTAGAAACTGAACAACGTTTTATATGTTTACAATATCCCGAGGAGAGACGGGTTCTTCTGCTGCTTTTGTGCTTTCACTAGTTTTGCATGTGTATGGTGGTCTCAACATTGTAGATTATATCCTATTCCCGCTACTTGGGCTGCTTTGAAAACTGCTATGCGTACTCGCTGGTTTCCACCATATTATCAACGTGAATTGCTTCAAAATTGCAGCGTTTAAGACAAGGAAAAATTTCGTAGAAGAATATTATCGTGAATTACAAACCGGCATGATTAGATGTGGTATTGTTGAGGAGAATGAAGCTATGCTTGCACGCTTTATAGGTGGATTAAATAGAGATTCGACCATTCTAGAGTATAAGGAGTATACTAATATCACTCGCTTATTCCATCTTGCTTGTAAAGCTGAACGTGAAGTGCAGGATCGACAAGCATTGGCGCGAACTAACTTTTCTCGCAGTCGACTTTCTTCATGGACACCGCGGCATCCTCTACTTCCGCTACACCAAGACCTCCATCACCTGCTACCTCCACCGTGATACAAGAAAGCAGCACAACCTCCACTATCTCGCCAAGAGCGCACTGCTGCCGGCCTACACAGAGCTCTTCTACTTCCATGGCATCAACTGGGCACACCAGTGATATTATTTGTCGTCATTGTAAGGGAAGAGGTCATTATGCGAGAGAATGCAAATCTCAGCGTGTAATGATTGCTACTGAGGATGGTGGGTATGAGTCCGCTAGTGACTATGATGAGGAGACTTTGGCTCTTATTACACGTGAAGAACACGGTGGAGATGATTCTGATCATGAGACGCAATACATGGCTCCTGAAGATGCTGACAGGTATATGTGAATGTTTAGTTGCTCAACGTGTTTTGAGTGTGCATGTCACACAAGCTGAGCAAAATCAGAGGCAGAATTTGTTCCATACCAAGGGAGTTATGAAGGAACGTTCTGTGCGCGTCATCATAGACGGAGGGAGCTGCAACAACTTGGCTAGCATGGAGATGGTGGAGAAGCTTTCTCTCACCACAAGACCACATCCACATCCTTACTACATCCAATGGTTCAACAACAGCGCAAGGTTAAGGTAACACGTCTCGTTCATGTGCATTTTAGTATCTCTACATATGCTGATTATGTTGATTGTGATGTGGTACCTATGCAAGCATGTTCCTTATTACTTGGTAGACCATGGCAATTTGATAAAAATTCTGTACACCATGGTAGAAACAATCAGGATACTCTTGTTCATAAGGATAAAATATTACTTTGCTTCCTATGACTCCAGATTCTATTTTGAAAGATGATATTAATAGAGCTAATAAAGTAAAACAGGAGAAGAATAAGAGCGAAAATCAGATTGTGGCAAAAGAATTTGGGCAACAAGTGAAGCCTAATAATAAACCATCTAGTGTTGCTTCTGAAATAAAATTGAAAAGTGCATGTTTATTTGCCACCAAATCTGATATTGATGAGCTAGATTTCAGCAAATCTGTTTGTTATGCTTTTGTGTGCAAAGAGGCATTATTTTCATTCGAGGACGTGCCTTCCTCTTTGCCTCCTGCTGTCACTAACATTTTGCACGAGTTCGCTGACGTCTTTCCACAAGACGTGCCACCGAGATTACCGCCTATTCGAGGGATTGAGCATCAGATTGACTTAATTCCCAGTGCTTCACTGCCAAACCGTGCGCCATACTGTACCAATCCAGAGGAGACGAAGGAGATTATGCGTCAAGTACAAGAGCTGCTCGACAAAGGTTATATACGCGAATCCCTTAGTCCTTGTGTTGTTCCTATTATTCTAGTGCCGAAAAAGGATGGTACATCACGTATATGTGTTGATTGTAGAGGCATTAATAATATTACTATTCGTTATCGTCATCCTATTCCTAGGCTAGATGATATGCTTGATGAATTGAGTGGCTCTATAATATTCTCCAAAGTTGATTTGCGAGTGGATACCATCAAATTCAGTATTAAATTGGGGGATGAATGGAAAACAGCATTTAAAACTAAGTTTGGATTATATGAGTGGTTAGTCATGCCTTTTGGGTTAACTAATGCACCTAGTACTTTCATGAGATTAATGAACGAAGTTTTACGTGCTTTCATTGGACGATTTGTGGTAGTTTATTTTGATGACATATTGATTTATAGCAGATCTTTGGAGGAACATTTGGAACATTTACGTGTTGTTTTTATTGCTCTCGTGATGCACGCTTGTTTGGTAACCTTGGGAAGTGCACCTTTTGCACCGAATCGAGTGTCTTTTCTTGGTTTTGTTGTTACTCCACAGGAATTGAAGTTGATAAAGCCAAGATTGAAGCTATTGAGAGTTGGCCGCAGCCCAAAACGGTCACACAAGTGAGGAGTTTTCTTGGCCTCGCTGGTTTCTATAGGCGTTTTGTGAGAGATTTCAACACCATTGCTGCACCTCTCAATGAGCTTACAAAGAAGGATGTGCCTTTTGTTTGGGGTACTTGCACAGAAGAAGCCTTCACGGTATTGAAAGATAAGTTGACACATGCTCCTTTACTCCAACTTCCTGATTTTAATAAGACTTTTGAGCTTGAATGTGATGCTAGTGGAATTGGATTAGGAGGTGTGTTAATACAAGATGGCAAACCTGTTGCATACTTTTACGAAAAATTGAGTGGGCCTAGTCTGAATTATTCTACTTATGATAAAGAATTATATGCTCTTGTTCGACTTTAGAAACATGGCAACATTATTTATGGCCCAAAGAATTTGTTATACATTCTGATCATGAATCTTTGAAACATATTAAAAGTCAAGCTAAACTGAATCGTAGACATGCTAAATGGGTTGAATTCATTGAGACTTTCCCTTATGTCATTAAACACAAGAAGGGTAAAGAAAATGTTATTGCTGATGCATTGTCTCGTCGCTATACTATGCTTTCACAACTTGACTTCAAAATATTTGGTTTGGAGACCATCAAAGGTCAATATGTGCATGATGCTGATTTTAAAGATGTATTGCAGAATTGTAAAGAAGGAAGAACATGGAACAAGTTTGTCGTTAATGATGGATTTGTGTTCCGTGCTAACAAGCTATGCATTCCGGCTAGCTCCATTCGTCTTTTGTTGTTGCAGGAGGCGCATGGAGGAGGACTAATGGGACACTTTGGCGTGAAGAAGATGGAGGACGTACTTGCTACACATTTCTTTTGGCCAAAGATGAGACGGATGTTGAGCGTTTTATTGCTCATTGCACTACATGTCAAAAAGCTAAGTCACGACTCAATCCTCATGGTTTATATATGCCTTTGCTCGCACCTAGTGTTCCTTGGGAGGATATATCTATGGACTTTGTCTTAGGTTTACCTAGAACAAAGAAGGGAGGGATAGCATATTTGTTGTCGTGGATAGATTCTCGAAAATGGCACACTTTATACCATGTCATAAAAGCGATGATGTCTTGTTAATGTTGCTGATTTGTTCTTTCGTGAAATTATTCGCTTGCATGGTGTGCCAAATACTATTGTTTCAGATCGTGATACTAAATTTCTTAGCCACTTTTGGAGATGTTTATGGGCTAAGTTGGGGACTAAACTGCTTTTAGTACTACTTGTCACCCCAAACCGATGGACAAACTGAAGTAGTCAATAGAACATTGTCTACTATGCTTAGGGCTGTTCTAAAGAATAATAAGAAAATGTGGGAGGAATGCTTGCCTCATATTGAATTTGCTTATAATCGTTCGTTGCATTCTACTACTAAGATGTGCCCTTTTGAAGTTGTGTATGGTTTCCTACCTCGTGCACCTATTGATTTGTTGCCTCTTCCATCTTCGGAGAAGGTTAATTTTGATGCTAAAGAACGTGCTGAATTGATTTTAAAAATGCATGAGTTAACTAAGGAAAATATTGAGTGTATGAATGCTAAATATAAACTTGCTGGAGGTAAGGGTAAAAAACATGTTGTGTTTGCACCTGGAGATCTTGTTTGGTTACATTTGCGTACGGATAGATTTCGTGATTTGCGCAAATCAAAGCTAATGCCACGTGCTGCTGGTCCCGTTAAGGTGTTGGAGAAAGTAAATGATAATGCATATTTGGGTGAGGAAGATGAACTTCCGTCGAGGACGACTTCATTTCAAGAAGGGGAGGATGATGAGGACATCAATACAATTATTACACCCACAGCCCCTATTGCTATACATACTGGACCAATTACTAGAGCTCGTGCACGCCAACTAAATTACCAGGTACTTTCGTTTCTTGGTAATGATTCTAATGTTCATGAGAATATGATCCTGCCTAAATTGGATACATTTGTTTTGCTTACAAATGAAGGGCCTAGCTTGGAGAAGGATGAACATTGGAGCAAGAACAAGCATGGAGATGATGGCATGCGCAAGGGGGACAAGAACGGAGTTACAAGTGATGATTTCAGGACTTTGAAGCCACCATCATGAGTGCATGAAGCCTTGGACGAAATATACAAGATGCCACTTCATAAATTTCGTCCAAAGGCTATTCTAGGTGCTGCGTCACCTTATTATTGGGCCAGGCCCATGTAATTTCGAAATACATAAGTATAGGCTATTTTTAGAGTCCGTATGTGTGGGGAAACAAGAGATAGGGTTAGTTTCGGACCCCTTCACCAAGGGCCACGAAATTCACCCCCTCTTCCTCCATATATACAGCCCTTAGGGCACCGTTTAGACTTTGGGTTTTGTTTAGATTAAAAGTTTGCCATAGCTGCAACTTCGCGACTTCGCTTGTGTTCAACGACCGCACAAAGGCGCCACGAACCCCACCTTGATCAATAAAGCTTTCATCTCATACTCGCAGATCCAGATTGCAATCTCAGTTTCTTGCTTGTTCTTCGTTTGCTCGCAGGAAATAGACCCTCGTGGTCAGGTTGATCGTGCTCCGGCGTGGTCAATAACCTCTCGGAGTTGGTTTATCGATTGCTAAGGCGCAACGTCCTCGCACGTTCGTAGTCGGATCGTCAAAGTCGACTTCCACCAAAGCAAAATCCACCATCTCATCGAAAGACGGGACACCTTTGCCTCTATCATCGTCGGTGCCATCGTCGTTGAGTATCATGGTGCGCCTGTTGGTGCATTCATAGGACTTGTGGCCTCGCCGCCGCAAGTGAAACACTTGAAGGAGCTTGTCTTGATGGTCTCATCGGTTGGAGTAGATGATGAAGCACGCGGCTTGGAGTTGCTTGTAGTAGGAGGAGGACGACTTGAACTTGTAGAAGTTTTCTTGTAACTTGACTTGTCGTCGTTGCTTGGAGAAGGCTTGGTTGATGTTGAAGCTGGAGTAGTTGTTGAAGCTTGGTTGTTGGAGAAGACGTATGTCTTGGATGAGTACTTATGCATTTGAAGTCATCTTGCACTTGACGCCCGCCTTTGTAGCTTGATGCACGAGCTCAATGAGGTTGGAGTAGGGTTGGAAGTAGGCGATCTTCTTGATGGGATGGTTGAGTCCATTCAAGAATCGTGCCATTGTTTGCTCATCATCTTCCGTGACATTGGCTCGAATCATGGCAATCTCCATTTCCTTGTAGTATTCTTCAACACTCTTTGTTCCTTGCTTGAGGAGTTGTAGCTTCTTGAAGAGATCACGGTTGTAGTAGGTGGGCACAAAGTGTGCTCGCATGACATCCTTCATTTGAGCCCAAGTGTTGATTGGAGGTTCACCTCTTGCTTGTCGGCGCTCAAGGACTTGTTCCCACCCAATGAGCACATAGTCTTGGAACTCAAGTGATGCCATAGCGATCTTCTTCTCTTCCTCAAAGTTGTGCAAATGAAAGATTTTGTCGACTTTCAATGCCCATGAGAGGTACTCTTCGGGGTCATTGCTTCCATATGAACTTGGGCATTGTGAATTTGAGCTTGCCATAGCGTTGCTCTTCATTGTGTTGTGGGTGATGGAGATGATGACGACCTTGACGTGGAGGGTAATCATCCTCATGTTGCTCTTGGCATGGAGGAAGTCCATTATCAACTTGCTCTTGTTGACCTTGAGGTTGGGGGGGGGGGAGCTTGACGTGCTTGTGAAGGAGCTTGTGGGGCTTGACGTTGCGCGCGCGGATGGTAGTTCCTCTCTTGGATTTCTTCTCGAAGGGCTTCCTCTTGATTGCGCCTTTCGCGATTGCGGTTGGCGATAGCTCGACTTGATGCTTGAAGGGCACGCTCCGCCTCAAGAGCTTGTGCTTCTCGTTGTTGTTATTGAAGACGTTGGGCCTCGGCATCTTGTTGCTCTTGATGTAGGCGCGCTCGTTCTTGTTCTTGTTGGCGACGAAGATGTTGTCGTTCTTGAGCTTGAGCAAACGCTACTTGGTTTGATTGAGGACGAGGAACTTGTTCATCAACTTGCTCTTGGGAATTCTTGTCGTGTAGCGGGTTGCGAGATGCATGACGGTCTTGACGCGCGGCTCGTCGAAGAGTGTTCGATGATGGTGTACTTGTGTCGGAGAAGGAGTCGTCGGACTGGCGACTTGAGTGGCTCCGTCTTGAGTGTGAGGATGTAGAGGGACACCGGTTCACCAACAAGGCTCGGATCTCGTCCATTCTTGCATCGTTCTCTTTCTTGTGCGCGTCGAGCTTGTTGTCGAAGTACTCTCTTGTTCGTTGCTCAGAGAGTCGCAAGTCAGCGGCAAGGTTGTCGATGCGGTCACTCATTGCTTGTTGCTCTTGATGGAGAGCTCGTTGTGCGCCAAAGAGGTGGCTCTTGGTGACGTATGATGACATGTCGTCGTCTTGCTCGATGAAGAGTGGATTTGTAGAAGAACTTGGCATATCCATCATTTCAAGCAAATTGTGAGTGGTAGAAGGAGAAGAACTAATACCAATATACCTTTGACCAAAGTTGAAGATGAATCAAGTTCACTCAAATGTGGACAATGAAATAGCACTATTGGTACCGATCCTTGTCGATTCTCGCACCTACACAAGTAAAAGCTTTTGGTGGAGCTTGGTTAGGATGGTGGCACAAAATTGATTGCAATCATTAGCTTGACTCAAAAATGTTGAAGAAGATTCGCAAATTCGCATATACAACAAGTAGACCAAGCAAGTAGTGGTACACGGAAACACACACGCAAATAGATAAATGGGATTGTGCAAACCAAAAGTGAGCCAAAATGTGGAATCCACAAAAATGCTCTTGTTGCACAATACTAGAGAGACGCTAGCACGATTGCACAATAGGTGGATACGGAGCTTGTGCACAACCTACTAGGCAAAAATGCAACGATCTCTATCCCAAGTATGCTATATGTATGGTATTTCGGTGCAATGATCCAAGATGATCTTATATGACAATCTTAATGTGGTATGATGCTATGCTTCTTGCTCATAAGCTCTTTGCTTATCTTTCCTCTTTGCTTCAAAGCTTGAGTGGCTCTTTCTCTTTTGAGCTCTTTTCTTATGCAAACTTCACGAACCAAGATAGCAATTGTGTATGCGATGACAACTTTGTGACACACAAGTTGATTCCGAGATATGCACCACAATGGTATGTATGATATGGAGTATGATTACTAATGTGCACAAGTCACGTTGCCGTTAATACTCAATGGCTAGTCTCGATGGGTAAGCAACGCAAAAGATGGTCTATGATGGTTATCAATGCAATTGCAAGGTATGACAAAGATGTCGTCGAAGTTACCGTCGGTAGCGAAGATGAGTAGTCGACGAAAATGAGTGGTCGTTGTTGATGTCTCACCGCACCTAAATAGCCGAAACACAATAGGACACGGAAATCTCAACTCAAATTCTTGAACCCAAATTCGAATGGTAGTACGGAGGTTGTGTCGTGGTGTTTTGGCAAGTGGAAGTGGTGGTGGTTGTAGTGGGGAGGTGGTATCTAGGTGTAGGTGGTGGTGGTGGTGTAGGAGGACTGCAAATCTGCAGTTTTGGCAGAGGAAGCCGGATGATCCGGGCCAGGAGCCGGATGATCCAGGCGCGTCCGGATGATCCGGGTCAGGGTCCGGATGATCCGGGCAGGTCAATCTCGCTCGGGAAGAACTCGAAAACGGGGAGAAATTTGACGATTTCGCGGATTTTGGATGGATTTCGAGGGGGAGAAGGTGGGGAAAAGCAAGATCCACGAGTTACACACCGAATCCACGGATCAAAATCAACAAAACATCATCAAAACTAACAAATCACAAAAAAAATTGGGGTTATTTTTGGTGGGGATTTTCGGATTTAGGACGAAAACAACAAAATCAAGCTAGAAATCACGAGGTAGGGGCTCCAAAAACGTGATCAACGTGGCTCATGATACCATATGATGTAGGGTCGAACCCTATAGCGTCGATCTTTCACGTTTGGAGTGGATCCTACAGGGGAATCACGAAGAACACGCGGAAGCACAAGGGGAAACACGGGGAAAACGAGAGAGAATCAAGCTAGGCCCTCCATGCTTGTTCTTGCTCCAATGTTCATCCTTCTCCAAGCTAGGCCCTTCATTTGTAAGCAAAACCAATGTATCCAATTTAGGCAGCATCATATTCTCATGAACATTAGAATCATTACCAAGAAACGAAAGTACCTGGTAATTTAGTTGGCGTGCGCGAGCTCTAGTAATTGGTCCAGTATGTATAGCAGCAGGGGCTGTGGGTGGAACAATGGTATTGATGTCCTCATCACAGGAGGCCCAGAGTACCCTCAAATTCAGCCTTAAGCAGGACTTTTTGGCCCTGAAAGTCAAAGAACATCATTCGTCGCTGTTTACCACACAAGTTTCTGAACCCATTGGCACTTCCTTTTGTAGGAAATTTGAGAGATTATGTTTCTTATAGACATTCCCCCGCTGGTAGGGACAAACGTACCTTTCTGCAGATGTTGTATGATCCGAGCAATCTCATTTGGCTATAAATTGAACAAACTCCAGCGGCTATATGCCTTATTCTCCTTGTTTTCGCCGGATGGCATGCTGTAACTCACGCTCGTGAAAGCCAAGAACAAAAGGGTGTTCCTGGCATCGGTCAATATATATGTGGAAACGATATCTCCTCTATAGAGGACAAGAAATTTGGGGGCAATCAGGCAAAAAGTGCACGAGAAAATGAAGTACTTTCAAGGGCTGCCATAGAATGGACAGATGTTCACTAAAACGGACATAATTTTGTCATTCGGAGTCCGTGTCGGACCCACAAGTACTCAAACTGCTCGCCGCGAGCGTGCGAATCCAAAAAATACTCCCGCTTGCGCCAGGAGGCCCGGAGTACCCTCAAATTCAGCCTTAAGCAGGAACTTTTGGCCCTGAAAGTCAAAGGACACCACTCGTCGCTATTTTTTAGACAAGTTTCTGAACCCATTGGCACTTATGTTTGAAGGAAATTCGAGAGATTATGATTCTAATAGACATTAGCCCCCCTGGTAGGGACAAACGTACCTTTTTGTAGATGATCTATGATCCGGGCAATCTCATTTGGTCGTAAATTGAAGAAAATCCAGCGGCTATATGCCTTAATCTCCTTGTTTTCGCCGGATGGCATGCTGTAACTCATGCGCGTGAAAGCCAAGAACAAAAGGGCATTCCTGGCATCGGTCAATATATATGTGGAACGATATCTCCACTATAGAGGACAAGATATTTTGGGGCAGTCAGGCAAAAAGCACACGAGAAAATGTAGTACTTTCCAGGACTGCCATAGAATGGAGACATGTTCACTAAAACGGTCATAATTTTGTCATTCGGAGTCCGTGTCAGACCCACAAGTACTCAAACTGCTCGCGGCGAGCATGCGAATCCAGAAGATACTCCCCGCTTGCGCTAGGAGTCCCGGAGTACCCTCAAATACGGCCTTAAGCAGGACTTTTTGGCCCTGAAAGTCAAAGAACATCATTCGTCGCTGTTTTCCAGACAAGTTTCTGAACCCATTGGCACTTCTTTTTGAAGGAAATTCGAGAGATTATGTTTCTTATAGACATTACCCCCCTGGTAGGGACAAACATACCTTTCTGCAGATGCTCTATGATCCGAGCAATCTCATTTGGCCGTAAATTGAAGAAAATCCCGCGGCTATATGCCTTATTCTCCTTGTTTTCGCCGGATGGCATGCTGTAACTCACGCGCGTGAAAGCCAAGAACAAAATGGCATTCCTGGCATCGGTCAATATATATGTGGAAACGATATCTCCTCTATAGAGGACAAGAAATTTTGGGCCAGTCAGGCAAAAATCGCACGAGAAAATGAAGTATTTTCAAGGACTGCCATAGAATGGAGAGATGTTCACTAAAACGGTCATAATTTTGTCATTCGGAGTCCGTGTCGGACCCACAAGTACTCAAACTGCTCCCGGCGAGCGTGTGAATCTAGAAAATACTCCCCGCTTGAGCTAGGAGGCCCGGAGTACCCTCAAATACGGTCTTAAGCAAGACTTTTTGGCCCTGAAAGTCAAAGAACATCATTCGTCGCTGTTTTTCAGACAAGTTTCTGAACCCATAGGCACTTCCTTTTGAAGGAAATTCGAGAGATTATCTTGCTTATGGACATTAGCCCCCCTGGTAGGGACAAACGTACCTTTCTGCAGATGCTCTATGATCCGGGAAAATCTCATTTGGTCGTAAATTGAAGAAAATCCAGCGACTATATGCCTTATTCTAGTTGTTTTCGCCGGATGGCATGCTGTAACTCATGCGCATGAAAGCCAAGAACAAAAGGGCATTCCTGGCATCGGTCAGTATATATGTGGAAACGATATCTCCACTACAGAGGACTAGAAATTTTGGGGCAGTCAGGCAAAAAGCGCACGAGAAAATGTAGTACTTTCAAGGACTGCCATAGAATGGAGAGATGTTCACTAAAACGGTCATAATTTTGTCATTCGGAGTCCGTGTCAGACCCACAAGTACTCAAACAGCATGCGAGCGCCTCGAATCCGAAAATACTCCCGCTTGCCAGAGTCTGGTGTACCCTCAAATACGGCCTTAAGCAGGACTTTTTGGCCCTGAAAGTCAAAGAACATCATTCGTCGCTGTTTTCCAGAGAAGTTTCTGAACGAGTTGGCACTTCCTTTTGAAGCAAATTCGAGAGATTATGTTTCTTATAGACATAACCCCCCTGGTAGGGAAAAACATACCTTTCTGTAGATGCTCTATGATCCGAGCAATCTCATTTGGCCGTAAATTGAAGAAAATCCCGCGGCTATATGCCTTATTCTCCTTGTTTTCGCCGGATGGCATGTTTGTAACTCACGCTGCGTGAAAGCCAAGAACAAAAGGGCATTCCCTGCATCGGTCAATATATATGTGGAAACGATATCTCCTCTATAGAGGACAAGAAATTTTGGGCAATCAGCAAAAAGCGCACGAAAAATGAAGTACTTTCAAGGACTGCCATAGAATGGACAGATGTTCACTAAAACGGTCATAATTTTGTCATTCGGAGTCCGTGTCAGACCCACAAGTACTCCAACTGCTCGCGGCGAGTGTGCGAATACAGAAAATACTCCCCGCTTGCGCTAGGAGGCTCGGAGTACCCTCAAATACGGCCTTAAGCAGGACTTTTTGGCCCTGAAAATCAAAGAACATCATTCGTAGCTGTTTTCCAGACAAGTTTCTGAACCCATTGGCACTTCCTTTTGAAGGAAATTCAAGAGATTATGTTTCTTATAGACATTACCCCCGCTGGTAGGGACAAACGTACCTTTCTTCAGATGATCTATGATCCGAGCAATCTCATTAGGCTGTAAATTGAAGAAACTCCAGCGGCTATATGCCTTATTCTCCTTGTTTTCGCCGGATGGCATGCTGTAACTCACGTGCGTGAAAGCCAAGAACAAAAGGGCGTTCCTGGCATCGGTCAATATATATGTGGAAACAATATCTCCTCTATAGACGACAAGAAATTTGGGGGCAATCAGGCAAAAAGTGCACGAGTAAATGAAGTACTTTCAAGGGCTGCCATATAATGGACAGATGTTCACTAAAACGGTTATAATTTTGTCATTCGGAGTCCGTGTCGGACCCACAAGTACTCAAACTGCTACACGCCAGAGGCCGAGTACCCTCAAATTCAGCCTTAAGCGAATCTATTTTTAGACAGAAAATACTCCCGCTTGCGCCAGAGGCCCTATGAGTACCCTCAAATTCAGCCTTAAGCAGAGGACAAGAAATTTTGGCCCTAAAAGTCAAAGATACATCACTCGCTGCTATAAGCAGGACTTTTAGACACAAGTTTCAACCCATTGGCAAACGTAACTTCCTTTTGAAGGAAATTGAGAGATTGTGTTTCCAAGAACAAAAGGGCATTCTCGCATAGACATTACCCCTGTAGTAGGGACAAAAGTACCTTTCTGCAGATGCTCTATGATCCGAGCAATCTTATTTGGCCCTAAATTGAAGAAAATCCAGGGACAAAAGCTATATGCCTTATTCTCCTTGTTTTCGTTTTCGCCGGATGGAATGTTGTAACTCATGCGCGTGAAAGCCAAGAACAAAAGGGCATTACTGGCATCGGTCAATATATATGTGTAAAGGATATCTCCACTATAGAGGACAACAAATTTTGGGGCAGTCACGCAAAAAGCGCACGAGAAAATGTAGTAGTTTCAAGGACTGCCATAGAATGGACAGATGTTCACTAAAACGGTCATAATTTTGTCATTCGGAGTCTGCGTCAGACCCACAAGTACTCAAACTGCTCGCGGCGAGTGCCCGAATCCAGAAAATACTTCCCGCTTGCAACAGGAGGCCTGGAGTACCCTCAAATTCAGCCTTAAGCAGGACTTTTTGGCCCTAAAAGTTAAAGAACACCATACGTCACTGTTTTTTAGACAAGTTTCCGAACCCATTGGCACTTCCTTTTGAAGGAAATTCGAGAAATTATGTTTCTTATAGACATTAGACCCCCTGGTAGGGACAAACGTACCTTTCTTCAGATGCTCTATGATCCGGGCAATCTCATTTGGTCAGAATTGAAGAAAATCCAATGCTATATGCCTTATTCTCCTTGTTTTCGCGGATGGCATGTCAGAACTCATGCGCGTGAAAGCCAAGAACAAAAGGGCATTCCTGGCATCGGTCAATATGTACGTGGAAACGAAATCTCCACTATAGAGGACAAGAAATTTTGGGACAGTCACGCAAAAAGCGCACGAGAAAATGTAGTACTTTCAAGGACTGCCATAGAATGGAGAGAAGTTCACTAAAACGGTCATAATTTTGTCATTCGGAGTCCGTGTCGGACCCACAAGTATTCAAACTGCTCGCAGCGAGCGCACGAATCCAGAAAATACGCCCCGCTTGCTCCAGGAGGCTCGGAGTACCCTTAAATACGGCCTTAAGCAGGACTTCTTGCCCTGAAAGTGAAAGAACATCATTCGTCGTTGTTTTTCACACAAGTTTCTGAACCCATCGGCACTTCCTTTTGAAGGAAATTCGAGAGATTATGTTGCTTATAGACATTAGCCCCCCTGGTAGGGACAAACGTACCTTCTCGCAGATGCTCTATGATCCGGCAATCTCATTTGGTCAGTAAATTGAAGAAAATCCAGCGGCTATATGCCTTATTCTCCTTGTTTTCACGGATGGCATGTCAGTAACTCACGGCGTGAAAGCCAAGAACAAAAGGGCATTCCTGCATCGGTCAATATATATGTGGAAACGATATCTCCTCTATAGAGGACAAGAAATTTTGGGGCAATCAGGCAAAAAGCGCACGAGAAAATGAAGTACTTTCAAGGACTGCCATAGAATGGACAGATGTTCACTAAAACGGTCATAATTTTGTCATTCGAGTCCGTGTCGGACCCACAAGTACTCAAACTGCTGCCATGAAGCGCGAATCCATCCAAAATACTTTCGCTTGCGCCAGAGGCCCGAGTACCTCAAATTCAGCCTTAAGCAGGACTTTTTGGCCCTGAAAGTCAAAGAACACCATTCGTCACTGTTTGTTAGACAAGTTTCCGAAGCCATTGGCACTTCCTTTTGAAGGAAATTCGAGAGATTATGTTTCATATAGACATTAGCCCCCCTGTTAGGGACAAACGTACCTTTCTGCAGATGCTCTATGATCCGGCAATGTCATTTGGTCAGAATTGAAGAAAATCCAGCGCTATATGCCTTATTCTCCTTGTTTTCGCGGATGGCATGTCAGTAACTCATGCGCGTGAAAGCCAAGAACAAAAGGGCATTCCTGGCATCGGTCAATATATATGTGGAAATGATATCTCCTCTATAGAGGACAAGAAATTTTGGGGCAATCAGGCAAAAAGCGCACGAGAAAATGAAGTACTTTCAAAGACTGCCATAGAATGGAGAGATGTTCACTAAAACGGTCATAATTTTGTCATTTAGAGTCCGTGTCGGACCCACAAGTACTCAAACTGCTCACGGCGAGCGCGCGAACCCAGAAAATACTGCCCGCTTGCACCAGGAGGCCTAGAGTACCCTCAAATACGGCCTTAATCATGACTTTTTGGCCCTGAAAGTCAAAGAACATCATTCGTCGTTGTTTTTCAGACAAGTTTCTGAACCCATTGGCACTTCCTTTTGAAGGAAAGTCGAGAGATTATGTTGCTTATAGACATTAGCCCCCCTGGTAGGGACAAACGTACCTTTCTGCAGATGCTCTAAGATACGGGCAATCTCATTTGTCCGTAAATTGAAGAAAATCCAACGACTATATGCCTTATTCTCCTTGTTTTCGCCGGATGGCATGCTGTAACTCACGCGCGTGAAAGCCAAGAACAAAAGGGCATTCCTGGCATCGGTCAATATATATGTGGAAACGATATCTCCTCTATAGAGGACAAGAAATTTTGGGGCAATCAGGCAAAAATCGCACGAGAAAATGAAGTACTTTCAAGGACTGCAATAGAATGGGGAGATGTTCACTAAAACGGTCATAATTTTGTCATTCAGAGTCTGTGTCGGACCCACAATTACTCAAATTGCTCGCGGCGAGCACGCGAATCTAGAAAATACTGCCCGCTTGCGCCAGGAGGCCCAGAGTACCCTCAAATACGGCCTTAATCAGGACTTTTTGGCCTGAAAGTCAAAGAACATCATTCGTCGTTGTTTTTCAGACAAGTTTCTGAACCCATTGGCACTTCCTTTTGAAGGAAATTTGAGAGATCATGTTGCTTATAGACATTAGCCCCCCTGGTAGGGACAAACGTACCTTTCTGCAGATGCTCTATGATACGGGCAATCTCATTTGGCAGTAAATTGAAGAAAAGCCAGCGGCTATATGCCTTATTCTCCTTGTTTTCGCCGGATGGCATGCTGTAAATCACGCGCGTGAAAGCCAAGAACAAAAGGGCATTCCTGGCATCTATCAATATATATGTGGAAATGATATCTCCACTATATAGGACAAGAAATTTTTGGGCAATCAGGCAAAAAGCGCACGAGAAAATGAAGTACTTTCAAGGACTGCCATAGAATGGAGAGATGTTCACTAAAACGGTCATAATTTTGTCATTCGGAGTCCGTGTCGGACCCACAAGTACTCAAACTGCTCGCGGCGAGCGTGCGAATCCAGGAAATAATCCCCACTTGCGCCAGGAGGCTCGGACTGCCCTCAAGTACGGCCTTAAGCAGGACTTTTTGGCCCTGAAAGTCAAGGAACAACATTCATCGTTGTTTTTCAGACAAGTTTCTGAACCCATTGGCACTTCCTTTTGAAGGAAATTCGAGAGATTATGTTCCTTATAGACATTAGCCCCCTGGTAGGGACAAACATACCTTTCTGCAAATGCTCTATGATCCGGGCACTCTCATTTGGCTGTAAATTGAAGAAAATCCAGCGGCTATATGCCTTATTCTCCTTGTTTTCGCCAGATGGCATGCTGTAACTCACGCGCGTGAAAGCCAAGAACAAAAGGGCATTCTTGGCATCGGTCAATATATATGTGGAAACGATATCTCCACTACAGAGGACTAGAAATTTTGGGGCAGTCAGGCAAAAAGCGCACGAGAAAATGTAGTACTTTCAAGGACTGCCATAGAATGGAGAGATGTTAACTAAAACGGTCATAATTTTGTCATTCGGAGTCCGTGTCAGACCCACAAGTACTCAAACAACTCGCGGCGAGCGCCCGAATCAAGAAAATACTCCCCGCTTGCGCCAGGAGTCCTGGTGTACCCTCAAATACGGCCTTAAGCAGGACTTTTTGGCCCTGAAAGTCAAAGAACATCATTCGTCGCTGTTTTCCAGAGAAGTTTCTGAACCAATTGGCACTTCCTTTTGAAGGAAATGCGAGAGATTATGTTTCTTATAGACATTACCCCCCTGGTAGGGAAAAACATACCTTTCTGCAGATGCTCTATGATCCGAGCAATCTCATTTGGCCGTAAATTGAAGAAAATCCCGCGGCTATATGCCTTATTCTCCTTGTTTTCACGGATGGCATGTCAGAACTCACGCTGCGTGAAAGCCAAGAACAAAAGGGCATTCCCGGCATTGGTCAATATATATGTGGAAACGATATCGCCTCTATAGAGGACAAGAAATTTTGGGGCAATCAGGCAAAAAGCGCACGAAAAAATGAAGTACTTTCAAGGAATGCCATAGAATGGACAGATGTTCACTAAAACGGTCATAATTTTGTCATTCGGAGTCCGTGTCAGACCCACAAGTACTCAAACAGCTCACAAGTAGCGCTGAATCCAAAAATACTCCCGCTTGCGCCAGAGACTCGGTGCCCTCAAATCGGCCTTAAGCAGGACTTTTGGCCCGAAAGTCAAAGAACATCATTCGTCGTTGTTTTTAGACAAGTTTCTGAACCCATTGGCACTTCCTTTTGAAGGAAATTCGAGAGATTATGTTGCTTATAGACATTAGCCCCTGGTAGGGACAAATGTACCTTTCGCAGATGCTCTATGATCCGCAATCTCATTTGGCCGACATTGAAGAAAATCCAGCGCTATATGCCTTATTCTCCTTGTTTTCACGGATGGCATGTCAGAACTCAAGCGCGTGAAAGCCAAGAACAAAAGGGCATTCCTGGCATCGGTCAATATATATGTGGAAACGATATCTCCTCTATAGAGGACAAGAAATTTTGCGGCAATCAGGCAAAAAGCACACGAGAAAATGAAGTACTTTCAAGGACTGCCATAAAATGGAGAGATGTTCACTAAAACGGTCATAATTTTGTCATTCGGAGTCTGTGTTCGACCCAGAAGTACTCAAACTGCTCGCGGCGAGCGCGCGAATCCAGGAAATACTCCCCGCTTGCGTGAGGAGGCCCGGAGTGCCCTCTAATACGGCCTAAAGCAGGACTTTTTGGCCCTGAAAGTCAAACAGCATCATTCCTCGCTATTTTTCAGACAAGTTTCTGAACCCATTAGCACTTCCTTTTGAAGGAAATACGAGAGATTATGTTGCTTATAGACATTAGCCCCCCTGGTAGGGACAAATGTACCTTTCTGCAGATGCTCTATGATCTAGGCAATCTCATTTGGCCGTGAATTGAAGAAAATCCAGCGACTATATGCCTTATTCTCGTTGTTTTCGCCGGATGGCATGCTGTAACTCACGCGCGTGAAAGCCAAGAACAAAATGGCATTCCTGGCATCGGTCAATATATATGTGGAAACGATATCTCCTCTATAGAGGACAAGAAATTTTGGGCCAATCAGGCAAAAAGCGCACGAGAAAATGAAGTACTTTCAAGGACTGCCATAGAATGGACAGATGTTCAATAAAACGGTCATAATTTTGTCATTCGGAGTCCGTGTCGGACCCATAAGTACTCAAACTGCTCGCGGTGAGACGCGAATACAGAAAATATGCCCCGCTTGCGCCAGGAGGCCCAGAGTGCCCTCAAATACGGCCTTACGAAGGACTTTTTGGCCCTAAAAGTCAGAGAACATCATTCGTCGCTGTTTTTCAGAAAAGTTTCTGAACCCATTGGCACTTCCTTTTGATGGGAATTAGAGAGATTATGTTGCTTATAGACATTAGCCCCCTTGGTAGAGACAAACGTATCTTTCTGCAGATGCTCTATGATCCGGGCACTCTCATTTGGCCGTAAATTGAAGAAAATCCAGCGGCTTTATGCCTTATTCTCCTTGTTTTCGCCGGATGGCATGCTGTAACTCACGCGCGTGAAAGCCAAGAACAAAAGGGCATTCCTGGCATCGGTCAATCTATATGTGGAAATGATATCTCCTCTATAGAGAACAAGAAATTTTGGGGCAATCAGGCAAAAAGTGCACGAGAAAAATGAAGTACTTTCAAGGACTGCCATAGAATGGAGAGATGTTCACTAAAATGGTAATAATTTTTTCATTCGGAGTCCGTGTTGGACCCACAAGTACTCAAACAGCTCGCGGCGAGCGCGCGAATCCAAAAAATACTCCCCGCTTGCGCCAGGAGACCCGGAGTGCCCTCAAATATGGCCTTAAGCAGGACTTTTTGGCCCTGGAAGTCAAAGAACATCATTCGTCGTTGTTTTTTAGACAAGTTTCTGAATCCATTGGCACTTCCTTTTGAAGGAAATTCGAGAGATTATGTTGCTTATAGACATTAGCCCCCCTGGTAGGGACAAACGTACCTTTGTGCAGATGCTCTATGATCCGGGCAATCTCATTTGGCCGTAAATTGAAGTAAATCCAGTGCCTATATGCTTTACTCTCCTTGTTTTCGCCGTATGGCATGCTGTAACTCACGCGCGTGAAAGTCAAGAACAAAAGGGCATTCGTGGCATCTGTCAATATATATGTGGAAATGATATCTCCTCTATAGAGGACAAGAAATTTTGGGGCAATCAGGCAAAAAGCGCTCGAGAAAATGAAGTACTTTCAAGGACTGCCATAGAATGGACATATGTTCACTAAAACGGTCATAAGTTTGTCATTCGGAGTCCGTGTCGGACCCATAAGTACTCAAGCTGCTCGTGGCGAGCGCGCGAATCCAGAAAATACACCCCGCTTGCGCCAGGAGGCCCGGAGTGCCCTCAAATACGGCCTTAAGCAGGACTTTTTGGACATGAAAGTCAAAGAACATCATTCGTCGTTGTTTTTCAGACAAGTTTCCGAACCCATTGGCACTTCCTTTTGAAGGAAATTCGAGAGATTATGTTGCTTATAGACATTAGCCCCCCTGGTCGGGACAAACGTACCTTTCTGCAGATGCTCTATGATGCGCAATCTCATTTGGCCAAATTGAAGAAAATCCAGCCGCTATATGCCTTATTCTCCTTGTTTTTGCCGGATGGCATGTCAGAACTCACGCTGCGGAAAGCCAAGAACAAAAAAGGGCATTCCTGGCATCGGTCAATATATATGTGGAAACGATATCTCCTCTATAGAGGACAAGAATTTTTTGGGCAATCAGGCAAAAAGCGCACGAGAAAATGAAGTACTTTCAAGGACTGTCATAGAATGGAGAGATGTTCACTAAAACGGTCATAATTTTGTCATTCGGAGTCCGTGTCGGACCCACAAGTACTCAAACGGCTCGCTGGGAGCGCGCGAATCCAGAAAATACTCCTCGCATGCGCCAGGAGGCCCGGTGTACCCTCAAACACGGCCCTAAGCAGGACTTTTTGGCCCTGAAAGTCAAAGAACACCATTCGTCGCTGTTTTTCAAACAAGTTTCTAAACCCATTGGCACTTCCTTTTGAAGGAATTTCGAGAGATTATGTTGCTTATAGACATTAGCCCCCCTGGTAGGGACAAACGTACCTTTGTGCAGATGCTCTATGATCCGGCAATCTCATTTGGCCAGAATTGAAGAAAATCCAGCGCTATATGCCTTATTCTCCTTGTTTTCACGGATGGCATGTCAGAACTCACGCGGAAAAGCCAAGAACAAAAGGGCATTCTGCATCGGTCAATATATATGTAGAAACGATATCTCCTCTATAAAGTACAAGAAATTTTGGGGCAATAAGGCAAAAAGCGCACGAGAAAATGAAGTACTTTCAAGGACTGCCATAGAATGGAGAGATGTTCACTAAAACGGTCATAATTTTTTCATTCAGCGTCCGTGTCGGACCCACAAGTACTCAAACAGCTTGCGGCGGGCGCGCGAATCCAGAAAATACTCCCCGCTTGCGCCAGGAGGCCCGGAGTGCCCTCAAATACGGCCTTAAGCAGGACTTTTTGGCCCTGAAAGTCAAAGAACATCATTTGTCGTTGTTTTTAGACAAGTTTCTGAACCCATTGGCACTTCCTTTTGAGGAAATTCAAGAGATTATGTTTCTTATCGACATTAGCCCCCCTGGTAGGGACAAACGTACCTTTCTGCAGATGCTCTATGATCCGGGCAATCTCATTTGGCCGTAAATTGAAGAAAATCCAGCGCTATATGCCTTATTCTCCTTGTTTTCACGGATGGCATGTCAGAACTCACGCGCATGAAAGCCAAGAACAAAAGGGCATTCCTGGCATCGGTCAATATATATGTGGAAACGATATCTCCTCTATAGAGGACAAGAAATTTTGGGGCAATCAGGCAAAAAGCGCACGAGAAAATGAAGTACTTTCAAGGACTGCCATAGAATGGACAGATGTTCACTAAAACGGTCATAATTTTTTCATTCGGTGTCCGTGTCGGACCCACATGTACTCAAACAGCTCGCGGCGAGCGCGCGAATCTAGAAAACACTACCCGCTTGCGCCAGGAGGCCCGGAGTTCCCTCAAATACGGCCTTAAGCAGGACTTTTTGGCCCTGAAAGTCAAAGAACATCATTCGTCGTTGTTTTTTAGACAAGTTTCTGAACCCATTGGCACTTCCTTTTGAAGGAAATTCGAGAGATTATGTTGCTTATAGACATTAGACCTCCTGGTAGGGACAAACTTACCTTTCTGCAGATGCTCTATGATCCGGGCAATCTCATTTGGCCATAAATTGAAGAAAATCCAGCGGCTATATGCCTTATTCTCCTTGTTTTCGCGGATGGCATGTCAGAACTCATGCGCGTGAAAGCCAAGAACAAAAGGGCATTCCTGGCATCGGTCAATATATATGTGGAAACGATATCTCCTCTATAGAGGACAAGACATTTTGGGGCAATCAGGCAAAAACCGCACGAGAAAATGAAGTACTTTCAAGGACTGCCATAGAATGGAGAGATGTTCACTAAAACGGTCATAATTTTGTCATTCGGAGTCCGTGTCGGACCCACAAGTACTCAAACTGCTCGCGGCGAGCGCGCGAATCCAGAAAATACTACCCGCTTGCGCCAGGAGGCCCGGAGTGACACGTGCGACCTCTACTTCTCATACGGTCATCACCATGTCAAGAGTCTGTTTGGCAAGTGACACGTGCGACCTCTACTTCTCATACATAAAGATGAATCTTCTCCTTTACACATGTTCACTACTTGAGGATGGTATACTACTTGACACTCCACTCATGTGCATGTATAGGTATTGTTGGAGCTTCACGAACGACGAGGAGGAGTGCAAGCACCAAGGAACGCCTACACTGTCCGCGAGGGAAGCGTGGAAGCAAAGACGAAAGAAGAAGGACATGTCCAGTCCAGAAAGGGCGGTACTACCGCCCAAAGCAAGCGGTACTACCGCCCATGAGTCCGGTGCTACCGCCCTGCCTGATAGAGGCAAAGGTGTCCCGTCTTTCGATGAGATGGTGGATTTCGCTTTGGTGGAAGTCGACTTTGACGATCCGACTATGAACGTGCGAGGACGTCGCGCCTTAGCAATCGCTAAACCAACTCCGAGAGGTTATTGACCACGCCGGAGCACGATTAACCTGACCACGAAGGTCTGCTTCCTCGCGAGCAAACGAAGAACAAGCAAGAAACTGAGATTGCAATCTGGATATTGCGAATATAAGATGAAAGCTTTATTGATCAAGGTGGGGTTCTGTGACGCTTTGTCCGGTCGTTGAAGACAAACGGCACGCGAAGTTGCAGCTATGGCGAACTTTTAATCTAAACAAAACCCAAGTCTAAACGGTGCCCTAAGGGCTGTATATATGGAGGAAGAGGGGTGAATTTCGTGGCCCTTGGTGGAGGGGTCCAAACTAACCCTATCTCTTGTTTCCCCACACATACGGACTCTAAAAATAGCCTATACTAATGTATTTCGAAATTACATGGGCCTGGCCCAATAATAAGGTGACGAGACCTAGAATAGCCTATGGACGAATATTATGAAGTGGCATCTTGTATATTTCGTCCAAGGCTTCATGCACTCCTTATGGTGGCTTCAAAGTCCTGAAATCATCTCTTGTAACTCCGTTCTTGATCCCCTTGCATGCCATCAACTCCATGTGTGTTCTTGCTCCAATGTTCATCCTTCTCCAAGCTAGGCCCTTCATTTGTAAGCAAAACAAATGTATCCAATTTAGGCAAGATCATATTCTCATGAACATTAGAATCATTACCAAGAAACGAAAGTACCGGTAATTTAGTTGGCGTCTTGCGAGCTCTAGTAATTGGTCCAAGATGTATAGCAGCAGGGCTGTGGGTGTAACAATGGTATTGATGTCCTCATCATCCTCCCTTCTTGAAATGAAGTCGCCCTCGACGGCAAGCTCATCTTCCTCACCCAAATATAGCTTCAAATCTGCAATGTTAAAAGTGGGACTAACCCCAAAATCTGCAGTGCAGCTCAAGTTTATATGCATTATCATTTACTTTCTCCAACACCTTAAAGGGACCAAGAAGACGTGGCATTAGCTTTGATTTGCAAATCAGAAATCTATCCTTACGCAAATGTAACCAAACAAGATCTCCTGTGCAAACACAACATGTTTTCTACCCTTATCTCCAAAGAAGTTTATATTTAGCATTCATACGCTCAATGTTTTCCTTAGTTAACTCATGCATTTTAAAATCAATTCAGCACGTTCTTTAGCATCAAAATTAACCTTCTCCAAGATGGAAGAGGCAATAAATCAATAGGTGCACGAGGTAGGAAACCATACACAATTTCAAAAGGGCACATCTTAGTAGTAGAATGCAATGAACGATTATAAGCAAATTCAATATGAGGCAAGCATTCTTCCCACATTTTCTTATTATTCTTCAAAACAGCCCTAAGCATAGTAGACAATGTTCTATTGACTACTTCAGTTTGTCCATCAGTTTGGGGGTGACAAGTAGTACTAAAAAGCAGTTTAGTCCCCAACTTAGCCCATAAACATCTCCAAAAGTGGCTAAGAAATTTAGTATCACGATCTGAAACAATAGTATTTGGCACACCATGCAAGCGAATAATTTCACGAAAGAACAAATCAGCAACATTAACAAAGATCATCGCTTTTATGACATGGTATAAAGTGTGCCATTTTCGAGAATCTATCCACGACAACAAATATGCTATCCTCCCTTCTTTGTTCGAGGTAAACCTAAAACAAAGTCCATAGATATATCCTCCCAAGGAACACTAGGTACAGGCAAAGGCATATATAAACCATGAGGATTGAGTCGTGACTTAGCTTTTTGACATGTAGTGCAAAGAAGCAACAAAACGCTCAACATCCCGCCTCATCTTTGGCCAAAAGAAATGTGTAGCAAGTATGTCTTCCGCCTTCTTCACGCCAAAGTGTCCCATTAGTCCTCCTCCATGCGCCTCCTGCAACAACAAAAGACGAACGGAGCTAGCTGGAATGCATAGCTTGTTAGCACGAACACAAATCCATCATTAACGACAAACTTGTTCCATGTTCTTCCTTCTTTACAATTCTGCAATACATCTTTAAAATCAGCATCATGCACATATTGATCTTTGATGGTCTCCAAACCAAATATTTTGAAGTCAAGTTGTGAAAGCATAGTATAGCGACGAGACAATGCATCAAGAATAACATTTTCTTTACCCTTCTTGTGTTTAATGACATAAGGGAAAGTCTCAATGAATTCAACCCATTTAGCATGTCTACGATTCAGTTTAGCTTGACTTTTAATATGTTTCAAAGATTCATGATCGAATGTATAACAAATTCTTTGGGCCATAAATAATGTTGCCATGTTTCTAAAGTCCTAATAAGAGCATATAATTCTTTATCATAAGTAGAGTAATTCAGACTAGGCCCACTCAATTTTTCGTAAAAGTATGCAACAGGTTTGCCATCTTGTAATAACACACCTCCTAATCCAATTCCACTAGCATCACATTCAAGCTCAAAAGTCTTATTAAAATCAGGAAGTTGGAGTAAAGGAGCATGTGTCAACTTATCTTTCAATACCGTGAAGGCTTCTTCCGTATGGTACCCCAAACAAAAGGCACATCCTTCTTTGTAAGCTCATTGAGAGGTGCAGAATGGTGCTGAAATCTCTCACAAAACGCCTATAGAAACCAGCGAGGCCAAGGAAACTCCTCACTTGTGTGACCGCTTTGGGCTGCGCCAACTCTCAATAGCTTCAATCTTGGCTTTATCAACTTCAATTCCTGTGGAGTAACAACATAGCCAAGAAAAGATACTCGGTCGGTGCAAAAGGTGCACTTCCCAAGGTTACCAAACAAACGTGCATCACGAGAGCATTAAAACAGCACGAAATGTTCCAAATGTTGTTCCAAAGATTTGCTATAAATCAGCATATCATCAAAATAGACTACCACAAATCGTCCAATGAAAACACGAAACTTCGCTCATTAATCTCATGAAAGTACTAGGTGCATTAGTTAACCCAAAAGGCATAACTAACCACTCATATAATCCAAACTTAGTTTTAAATGCTGTTTTCCATTCATCTCCCAATTTCATACGAATTTGATGGTATCCACTACGCAAATCAACTTTGGAGAATATTGTAGAACCACTCAATTCATCAAGCATATCATCTAGCCTAGGAATAGGGTGACGATAACGAATAGTAATATTATTAATGCCTCTACAATCAACACACATACGTGATGTACCATCCTTTTTCGCACTAGAATAATAGGAACAAAGACAAGGACTAAGGGATTCGCGATATAACCTTTGTCGAGCAGCTCCTGACTTGACGATAATCTCCTTCGCTCCTCCGGATTGGTACGGTATGGTGCACGGTTGGGTAATGATGCACCGGAATTAAGTCAATTTGATGCTCAATCCTCGAATAGGTGGTAATCCGGTGGCACGCCTTGTGGAAAGACGTTAGCGAACTCCCGCAAAATGTTAGTGACAGCAGGGGCAAAGAGGAAGGCACGCCTCGAATGAAAATAATGCCTCTTTGCACACAAAAGCATAGCAAACAGATTTGCTAAAATCTAGCTCATCAATATCAGATTTAGTGGCAAGTAAACATGCACTTTTCAATTTAATTTCGTAAACAACACTGGATGGTTTACTATTAGGCTTCATATGTTGCTCAAATTCTTTTGCCACAATCTGATTTTCACTCTTATTTTTCTCCTGTTTTGCTTTATTAGCTCTATTAATATCATCTTTCAAAATGGACTCAGAGTCATAGGAAGCAAAGTAATATTTTTATCCTTATGAACAAGAGTATATCGATTGTTTCTACCATGGTGTATGAATTTTTATCAAATTGCCATGGTCTACCAAGTAATAAGGAACATGCTTGCATAGGTACCACATCACAATCAACATAATCAACATATGTAGAGATACTAAAATGCACACGAACAAGACGTGTTACCTTAACCTTGCCGCTGTTGTTGAACCATTGGATGTAGTAAGGACTGGATGTGGTCTTGTGGTGAGAGATAGCTTCTCCACCATCTCCATGCTAGCCAAGTTGTTGCAGCTCCCTCCATCTATGATGACGCTAATAGAACGTTCCTTCACAACTCCCTTTGTATGGAACAAATTATGCCTCTGATTTTGCTCACTTGTGTAACCTGCACACTCAAAACACGTTGAGCAACTAAACATTCATACCGTCGGCATCTTCAAGAGCCATGTATTGTGTCTCATGATCGTAATCATCTCCACCGTGTTCTCATGTGTAATAAGAGCCAAAGTCTCCTCATCATAGTCACTAGCGGACTCATACCCACCATCCTCGTGAGCAATCATCACACGCTGAGATTTGCATTCTCTCGCAAAATGTCCTCTTCCCTTACAACGACGACAAATAATATCACTTGTGTGCCCTGCTGACGCCATGGAAGAAGAAGAACTCAGCAGGCCCGCGGTGTGTGCTCTGGCGATAGTGGTGGTTGTGCTCGCTTTCTTGTATCACGGTTGGAGGTGGCACCAAGGAGGTGATGGTGCAAAGGAAGTAGATGATGCACGTGGTGTCCATGATGAAGGTCGACCTGCAGAAAAGTTAGTGCGGCGCCAATGCCTCTCAATCCTCACTTCACGCTCAGCTTTACAAGCAAGATGGAATAAACGAGTGATATTATTATAATCCTTATAGTCTAGAATGGTCTGAATCTCTATTTAATCCACCCGTAAAACGTGCAAGCATAGCTTCATTCTCCTCAACAATACCACATCTAATCAAGCCAGTTTGTAATTCCCGATAATATTCTTCTACAGAATTTTTTCCTTATCTTAAGCGCTGCAATTTTTGAAGTAATTCACGTTGATAATATGGTGGAACCCAACGAGTACGCATAGCAGTTTTCAAAGCAGCCCAAGTAGTGGAACAGGATATAATCTACAATGTTCGCACCACCAAACACATTCAAAGCTAGTGAAAGCACAAACAAAGCAGCAGAACACGCCTCTCCTCGTGATATTGTAAACATGTAAATCGTTGTTCGTTTCTAACTCCCAAGTAAGATATATATCAGAACATATCTACCCTCAAATGGTGGAATATTCAATTTCAGTTTAGGGAGATGGTCATGATCTCGCACTGAGGTGGAGCCCTAATATTGCCATTATTTGCATGTGGACGACCGGTGGTTGTGGTGCTGGTGGTTGCACGTAGTTCTAATGTTGATCAACCTCATCCTCATAATCGTCCACATACTCATCATCCTCCTCGGTACCACCAGCAGCAGTAGCAGGAGCCAAAGAAGCACCAACAGCAGAGAGCAGCGGCACCAGAATTTTGCCCTCGCTCAATAGGAACACGCCGAGCTCGGCCCATACCGATTCGGAAGGGGCGTGGTTGTTGTCGTTGCAGAGGTGCGATAGGTGCAGCCGGCGGTGGTTGTGGAAAACGCGAGAGCAATTCATCAAACTTGCTATCAAGCTTTGTTTCAAACGCCTTCTCAATGCCATCTATCTTCTCCATGGCCTCATCAAATCTGTTTAGCACATCTTGCACCTGTCCAATCATCATTTGCTGAAACTTATCATGTAGCTGTTTGTTCGTCAGTTCTCCCAATCAGCCTCATCGGCTTGTGATCCCGCCATGGTTAGCAACAATAGAAACACACAAGAATATGATCCTACAGACTACTAGGAAGTGGTGGTGGTGGTGTGGTGGATGTCACAATCCGTCAAGCAAATCTCAAATTCTTACCAGCTTCTTACCCAAAGAAGAAAGGTGATCGGCAACCGTTGTAGTCAAAACTCTCAAAGCTTGGATATAGCGATTACCAAGGAGAATCAAACGCACGACGAGATGTATGTGGAGCTGGGAAGGCTTATAATATGGTAGCAAAACAGGTCAAGAATAATCAATTCAGAGATGCAAAGTTGAATAAATGCTCAACGACGGTAATGTGCTGGTCCTAGGCTAGACCGTGCTAGAGACGCGAGCCTAGAACACTAACAAAATCACGGCGCTGCACGTAAACAAGGGAGGAGCACACTCTGAATTTTTTTCTCTTTTTTTCTTTTTTTTTGCATTTTTTTCTCTTTTTTTTGCTCCGCAACAATTTTTTTTCGATAAATTCTACAAATGGCCTAAAACTGCCTAGCCAAAATTTTCCAGACTTCGTTTTTTGAAACAGGAACTATTTTTCTTCTCATGGATGGCTTGGAAGTTGGGGAGTCCTTTGTCATCACGACTTGAGAGTATCGCGTGATCCGAAATCGAGAACAATGCAACAATTATCGGACTCGGACTAGGACCGGTGACGGAGATGAATCTGTGGAACTCGGATCGGTGGCGGAGATGAATCTGTGGAACTTGATCGGTGGCGGAGATGAATCTGTGGAACTTCGACCGGTGGCGGATATATGTTGCGGTGGACTCGGATGGGCGTGATGGCGGCGGATATGTGGTGGCGATATGGATTCGGATTGGCGGTGAATATGTGGTGGTGGTATATGGCAGCGGCGACGTGACAACCTCGTGAACTGAACTCAAACTCTAAAAGACTAGACGCTAAGACCAGCAACTTGACACGACGATGCAACCGCAAATTCAACAAAGCAAATACGTAAAAGATTATGCAAAGGCTCAGATTGGTTCGACGGGATGAACTAACCCTATTTTTTTTTGGCTTTTTCGTGGACGATAGGTATGAAGAACAGACTCGATCTAAACTACGAAAACTCAGAAAATCTCACCGAGCAACCCGGAAATCTGATACCACTTGATAGAGGCAAAGGTGTCCCGCTTTCGATGAGATGGTGGATTTCGCTTTGGTGGAAGTCGACTTTGACGATCCGACTACTTAACGGCGAGGACGCCGTGCCTTAGCAATCGCTAAACCAACTCCGAGAGGTTATTGACCACGCCGAGCACGATCAACTCGACCACGAAGGTCTGCTTCCTGCGAGCAAACGAAGAACAAGCAAGAAACCGAGATTGCAATCTGGATATTGCGAATATAAGATGAAAGCTTTATTGATCAAGGTGGGGTTCTGTGACGCTTTGTCCGGTCGTTGAACACAAACGGCACGCGGGTTGTAGCTATGGCGAACTTTTAATCTAAACAAAACCTAAGTCTAAACGGTGCCCTAAGGGCTGTATATATGGAGGAAGAGGGGTGAATTTCGTGGCCCTTGGTGGAGGGGTCCAAACTAACCCTATCTCTTGTTTCCCCACACATACGGACTCTAAAAATAGCCTATACTAATGTATTTCGAAATTACATGGGCCGGCCCAATAATAAGGTGACGCAAGACCTAGAATAGCCTATGGACGAATATTATGAAGTGGCATCTTGTATATTTCGTCCAAGGCTTCATGCACTCCTTATGGTGGCTTCAAAGTCCTGAAATCATCACTTGTAACTCCGTTCTTGATCCCCTTAGCATGCCATCAACTCCATGTGTGTTCTTGCTCCAATGTTCATCCTTCTCCAAGCTAGGCCCTTCCTTTGTAAGCAAAACAAATGTATCCAATTTAGGCAGCATCATATTCTCATGAACATTAGAATCATTACCAAGAAACGAAAGTACCTGGTAATTTAGTTGGCGTGCGCGAGCTCTAGTAATTGGTCCAGTATGTATAGCAGCAGGGGCTGTGGGTGTAACAATGGTATTGATGTCCGCATCACTGCCTGTGCGCAGCCGCGGGCCTTTGGCATGGTATCCCTCTCCTACTTACCCCTTTGTGGCTTAGACTATAAATAGACCACCTCCACCTCCTTTCTTGGGTTTGCAAAGTGATAGCTCATTTGTATGTGAGCTTTGCTCCTACCTATCTCTACTCTTGAGAGAGAGACCACTACTCCATTGGAGGCCAAGACCTCCATCTAGGAGAAGATCCTGCGGGATATCATCAAGACCCCCTTGTGGGAAGATCCATCTAGGATATCATCAAGACCTCCTCTTGGAGATGAACCTTACCTTGTATATTTCCCTTTGTTGTTCATGTACCTTTTGATCTTGTGTGTTTGATTGTCTAGCGGAAGTGTGATTTGGACTTGTTCTTGAGTGTTTCCCCTTGTGATTTCTCCCCGTTCTTCCCCGTGTTCATCGTGTTCTTCAAGGGATCCCACTCCAAACGTGAAAGATCGGCCTCCACCGGGTTAGCCCTGTATCATCTATGGTATCAGAGCCACGTTGATCACATTTTTGGAGCCCCTACCCCGTGTTTTCTAGCTTGATTTAGCTTGATTTCTTCCTAAATCTGAAAATCCCCACCAAAAATAGCCCCAAATTTTTGTTGTGATTTGTTGGTTTGATGATGTTTTGTTGATTTTGATCTATGGATTTGTTTGGTTTCGAGTCGATCTAGCATCTCCCCAAGTTTCACCTCTTTCCATCCACAAAGTCCATTGAATTTTGAGCCCGAAATCATCCATTTCCGCCCCAAAATCGCGCAACAATTTGAGCAGTCGAGAAAATCCCGACACGAGCGGTACTACCGCCCTCCAAGCGGTACTACCGTTGAGAACCACAAGCGGTACTACTGCCCCGCGAACAGTACTACCACTAGGCCCTATTTCAGCCGAAACAGTCGTAAAATCCCGACATGAGTGGTACTACCGCCCTTCCGAGCGGTACTACCGCCCAGGCCAGTTTCAGCATTCCGAGTTTCACCGTTTTGCCCATAACTAATTCATCCGGACTCCGATTTTGACGTTCTTTAGCACGTTTTGAAGCTATTGACATCCCCCATCCCACAAAAATACTAACAACACCATTTGACTCCATCATATTTTAGAAAATTTGGCAAGTTTGCCTAGGCCTTCCACCATATCATCCGCATAGCCACCACCGACTTCCGCAACCTAACCCATCTTGATCCCCATAGCATTAGTGGTTCCTTGAGTAGTGATTCGAGTCTCCTAAGGTGTTTCGGCTACTTAGGAATAATTGCTTCTTCATCAACCACCACCTCCACTTCTGCATTGCCTAGTGCAAAACCACCACCGCTTTCCGCTACCACCATTTGACATTTGTCATTTGAGATTTTGAGTTTGCGGTTTTTGCGTTTCCTAAGGTGTTTCGGCTACTTAGGGACGAGTTCCATCATCTTGGTACCTACATCAAGAACACCGCCACTCATCATCGCAAAGGACGGTAACCTCGACGACACCATTGTATATTCCCCTTGCAATTGCATTGTTAACCCCTAGCCCATTTTGCGTCACTTGCCTATCGAGACTAGCCATTTGAGTACTGTCGGGCCACATTACTTGTGCACATTAGTGATCTACACCATCCATTGCATACATACCATATCATCTTGGTATCATATCATCCATTGTGTCTCAAGTTTGTTCCCGCATATACACAATTGCTATCTTGGTTTGTGCATTTTGCATTGTGGCCATATTAAAAAGAAAAGAGAATAAAGCTTTTAAGCAAAAGAGAAATAGCGACGAGCTTGTAAGCAATAGCCATAGCATCAAAATATATCATATGCTATCATACTTGAACATTTTTGATCATTGTGTGAGAAACACCGGGAACCATACATATATAGCATACTTGGGATAGAAAGTTTATCCATTTTGCATCTTACAGGTTGTGCACAAGTGTCGTATCCGCCTATTGAGCAATCGTGCTAGCGTCTCTCTTGAGTTGTGCAACACGAGCGTTTTCCGTGGATTCCACATTTTGTGCTCATTCCTTGGTTGCACGACCCCATTTATCTAACCGTGTGTGTGTTTCCGTGTGCCACATATTGCTATTGGTCTACTTGTTTCGCTTGCGAATTTGTGAATATGTTTCAACATTATTGACTCTTGCTAACATTTTGCATCAAATTTTTGTGCCACTATCCTCATCGAGCTACACCATAACCTTTACTTGATAGGTGTGAGTGAACAAGTCTGGTACCAATTCCACTATTCTTTCATCTCACATTGAGTGAAATGGGATACATCCTCAACTTTGGGAAAAGGTAACTTGGTATTGTTTATCTCATTTCCTACTCACCTCTACTCGAGTCTTGTGATGGATAGGCAAGGCATTTCCCCTCCGGTCTACAACAACAACGACGAGTTCAATGCCACGGAAAACAACTACGACGCCAAGATGAAAGCTCAAATGGAGGAGATCAAAGCCCTCATCAAGTCCTACAAGCGATCTTCCTCATCTTCGAGAAGACGCTCAAGAGCACGTGCTTCCGAGCTACCATCTACGGCAAGATCACATCGGCATCGACACCATCAACAACAAGAACGTGAAGGTCAAGAGCTCAACACCAACAACCGCTCAACGACTTCACCATCTCCCTTGGCATTTTCGCCTACGGAAATACGACATCTTCGCCAACAAGCACCCCAAGACTACGCTCAAGAGAAGCTCCCCAAGCTCAAGTCCGCGACTTCACCGAGCTACTACGACCTCGACATCGACCATGCGATTCCTTTCTATGGGACTCAAGAACCCGAGGAGTACCTCGAGTGGGAGCATTTGATGGACGACTACCTCAAGCTACATCAAGTTCCTTCCGAAGATCAAGTGAAGTGCGCCACAAGAAACTTCCACGACTATGCCTTGTCTTGGTGGCTTCACACACCTTCGGAGTACTACGACATGAGTTGGCCCAAGACGAAGAGAGCTTTGCGGCGAGAGTTTGTGCCTCCAACCTACACGGAACAACTTTGATGCCAATTGGAGAACACCACCCAAGGATCCAAGTCCATCGACAAGTACTTCAAGGAGATGAAGATTGCCTTGCGACGAGCCGGCGTGGACGACCCCATGTCAATGAATTTCCACTTCATGATGGGATTGCACAACAACATCTCCAAGACAATCTTCCTCGAGAACTACAAGTCCATCGACGACTACTACATTGGTGCTCTCAAGGCGGAACAAGAACTCAGGAAGGCCAAGGCTTCTCCACCCCAAGCAAACTTCGCGGTGACCAAGCTCCATGAGAACGAGCATGAGATAGTACCACCAAGATGTCCAAGCCCGACGAGCTCCAAGACTATGCTCCCAAGTTTGACTTCACCGCCATCCCTCTTTGTGGCATTGATGATGGAGAGTCTACCTTGACTCTTTTTCAAGATGGTGCGGCGACAAGTACGACTACACAGACCTTCAAGGACCAAGCTTTGGAGGCAAGCGACAAGGTGGCGAGTGAGGATGATGCTTCCATCTTAGGAGGCGAGAGTGATGATGTGCCATCTTCGGCCTTCATCCATGGCGATGATGACGAGATGATCGAGCATGGGATTTTCCCTTCGGTCATGGAGGAAAGTGATGATGTGCCATCTTCGGCCTTCATCCAAGGAGACCACGACGAGATGGTTGAGCATGGGATTTTCACTTCGACCACGGTGACGTATGATGACTGGAGTGACTTTTGCCACCATAATGAGAGTGAGAGTGACTTCACCACTAGCCCCATATATGACGAGTTGCCCCACTTTCCATGTGAGGAGAGCCACAACCCCCATCACTTGAGTGAGATGAGTGACTCCACCATACGTGAGTTTGAGTGAACCTATTTTGAGGGAATGAGTGAACCACCACATAGAGAGAGTGAGAGAGTTGATAGGTCATGTGAGGCCACTTTCAACACTAACGACTTGACCTCTACCTCTATTGTGTCTTCTCATTTGGTGCTAGGTCCCATTTATGATGACGCGCCGATCCTCGACGACTTCGTCCTCCCTTTGGACCAGACAATGGCCATGGTGGAATATGATGCACCCCCCCACATGGTTCCATCAAGATGAAGATGACCACCATTTGGTCTTTCCCACCTCACCTACACCACTTGAGTGGAATGAAAAAGGTAACATAGGTGAAGGTGATGCTCTTGTCCCACTAGTGGACATTCTTGACATTGATTGCTTGCATGATGTTGATCCACCTAGTACCATGCATCATGCTAGTATGATTTCCCCATGTGATGATTTGCCCATTTATGATAAGTATGATGATTCTCATGTGGAGTCTATTAGTTGTGATGCCATGTTACATAGGATTTCATGTGACAATTCTTTAGGTCACATCATGTTTGATAATCCACTTGACTTGTCATATGCTATGCATGAGATCAACCATATGTCTTATTTGCAATCTCTTCATAGTGACTATGCATATGCCATTAAAATAAACCCAACTTGCACATATGGCATAGATGACAAGCCCATGGTTATAGGCATTTGTTTTTCTTGTGATGATATTGATATGCTCCCTTTGCATCATTTATCTAATATGCCATGCCATGACCACCTAGCTTCGGATATGCATTGTTTTGGATGTTGTCCATTTTCTCCATATGATATTTCCGCTATTGCTCGTGAGGAGGCCCCCATAGTTTCCTCGTACATTTTAGGAGATTTTGATCCATCACATTCATTGCCTGATCCCCATACTTGTGTGCACCATATGCTCCCCATGAACAAACATGCTATTGATGTGCCACATACTTGCATTCTCAATTTGTGTCCCCATCATGTCATACATAATAACTATTCTTTCATTATGGATGACATGTTCTTATACCATGCATCAAATTTCTTTGAGCGATGCTTATCTTGTGCTAATTCACACGTGCACATACACATCATGATGGATGATGTGTACATTTACCATGCACACAATTTCTTTGGTTTGTGTCTCTTTTATGTAGGTACCCATGAATACTTGTCAACCTCGCAATCCCACGAGTTGACAAAACAAGCTCTAGAGAGCAATGAGGACTTGGGATCCCATGGATTGTCTTTCCCACCGCTCTCTTCACGCAAAAACTTCACGCATTTCTTCTACATGGCCCTCACTTGGCTATGGGTTGTTCTCCATAATATATCCTTTGCCCATATTGCCATGTTCACTTTGCATGATATGCCCATTCCTATGCCTTTGCCATGCATTTGTGACACATGCTTTGCATTACACATGATGATTGATTCTAGTACTTGTATGTGTATTTGCAAGCTTGGTGGAGATATCACTTGTTATTGCAATGTTTTATTCACGACCCATTCCTATGATGATACTTTCATCTTGCTTTGTGTTCGTGCTTGTGATATGTCATGTGCATTGTCTATTCCTATTATTTGCTCGCATGACATGATTGCCATGATTTACTCTAGTGTGTTTCATCTTTGCTCCACTAGTCCGCATTTACTTGATCTCTATGCTTGCTTATGTTGCATCACCAATGACTCATACTTGCTCATTTCATGCGGTTGATGACAACCATCTATATGCTTTGCACATGATTCATATTGCTTCTTGTCATATATCTCCATGTTTTGCCTCTCTCATGCTAGATGATTTGCCATGTATTGAGTGCAACAATGATTCTGCTCTTGCTCACGCGATTGCCCCCATAGCATTCTCGCATATGATTGGAGATTTTGACATAATTCTTGTGAAGCATGCTTGCCTTCCTTCTTTGCACCATATACCTAGTGCCATGAATATAAACATTGTTGCATCATATTATTCATGCACTTGTTCTTCTAATGGTTATGTGCAAGAGAAGAGAACCATCATGATGGATGATGTGTTTGTCTACCATGCGCATACTTTCTTTGTTTTGTTTTGTGCATGTGTAGGATACTTGAACTTTGTGTCGACTTCCACTTCACATGAGTTGACCATTCAAGCTCTTGAGAGCGAGCCTCATACATTCTACCACGACTCGCTTCTACACCACATTTCCTACCACTTCGGCATTGTGAAGAATGCACAAGGACACGCTTTCAAGGTGACATCCTTCTTGACCTTGGATATTGTGGATCATACTTCATGTGTTGCTTGCACCATTTGCACGCATGGTCGAGATATTGCTTTCACCCATGATTGCCACATTTCCATTCTTCGTGACATATGTACCTTGTGTGTTGCATCCAATTCTTGGACTACTTGCTACTATCATATGGTTGGTTGCACCAATGTCATTTCTTCACATATGCCATGTCCCTTTGCTTGTCACATGATTCACTTGATTGCCTCACACATGATGAACAATTGCTCTTTCTATTGTGTTGACTGCCACACTATATTCACTACACCCTATGCACATTATGCTTGGATTGTCTTGCACTTGACCCATGTGTTTAGACATCTCATCTTATTTGGTGTTGTGAATGATTCCTATGCCTACCATCGACCATGTGTCGAGCGCTTTATGCATGCTTGCTATGACCTTGAGGTGGATGCTTATGCTCTTGTCACATATATTTGCATCTCTACCTCACATTTACATGCTTGTCCCCATGATATCTTTGCTTGTGCTCAATTTATGTGCTTACATGCCATGTCACAATCCTTTGTCAAACCATATGCTATGCTTGATGACAACACTTGTTTGGTGAATCACCTCCTGAATGCTTGGTTTTGCACTAATGCTAACCACATTTGTTTTTCCAAGTGTTTGTTGTCCTTCCTCATTTTGAAGGAATCCCAAGACCGTGCGACATTGGAGAGTGCCCATTGCGAGCTTGAAGATGACGAGTACTTGGTGAACGTCCACTTCTCCACGGCGAAGCCATCTCTTTCCCATGGTGATTTGGTTTTCGATCCGAGGTCGGATCTTTTCCAAGGGGGAGGGGATGATACGGAGCATCCTACGGTCATCACCATGTCAAGAGTCCGTTTGCCAAGTGACACGTGCGACCTCTACTTCTCATACATAAAGGTGAATCTTCTCCTTTACACGTGTTCACTTGACCCCTTTGAGGATGGTATACTACTTGACACTCCACTCGTGTGCATACATAGGTATTGCTCGAGCTTCACGAATGACGAGGAGGAGTGCAAGCGCCAAGGAACGCCTACACCGTCCATGAGGGAAGCATGGAAGCGAAGACAAAAGAAGAAGGACCTGCCTAGTCCAGAAGGGCGGTACTACCGCCCAAAGCAAGTGGTACTACCGCTCAGCAAAGATTACCGCCCATGAGTCCGTACTACCGCCTCTGCCTGCAAGTCTTGTGACATGGTCTTTGACCTTGTATCCCTCTCCCACTTACCCCTTCGTGGCTTAGACTATAAATAGACCACCTCCACCTCCTTTCTAGGGTTAGCAAAGTGATAGCTCATTTGTATGTGAGCTTTGCTCCTACCTATCTCTACTCTTGAAAGAGAGAGACCACTACTCCATTGGAGGCCAAGACCTCCATCTAGGAGAAGATCCTGCGGGATATCATCAAGACCCCCTTGTGGGAAGATCCATCTAGGAAATCATCAAGACCTCCTCTTGGAGATGAACCTTACCTTGTATCTTTCCCATTTTTGTTCATGTACCTTGTGATCCTGTGTGTTTGATTGTCTAGCGGATGTGTGATTTGGACTTGTTCTTGAGTGTTTCCCCTTGTGATTTCTCCCCGTTCTTCCCCGTGTTCATCGAGTTCTTCGAGGGATCCCACTCCAAACGTGAAAGATCGGCCTCCACCGGGTTAGCCCCGTATCACGGAGTGCCCTCAAATACGGCCTTAAGCACGACTTTTTGGCCCTGAAAGCCAAAGAATATCATTCGTTGCTGTTTTTCACACAAGTTTCTGAACCCATTGGCACTTCCTTTTGAAGGAAATTTGAGAGATTATGTTTCTTATAGACATTAGCCCCCCTAGTAGGGACAAACGTACCTTTCTGCAGATGCTCTATGATCCAGGCAATCTCATTTGGCCGTAAATTGAAGAAAATCCAGCGGCTATATGCCTTATTCTCCTTGTTTTCGGCGGATGTCATGCTGTAACTCACGCGCGTGAAAGCCAAGAACAAAAGGGCATTCCTGGCATTAGTCAATATATATGTGGAAACGATATCTCCTCTATAGAGGACAAGAAATTTTGGGGCAATCAGGCAAAAAGCGCACGAGAAAATGAAGTACTTTCAAGGTCTGCCATAGAATGACAGATGTTCACTAAAACGGTCATAATTTTGTCATTCGGAGTCCGTGTCGGACCCATAAGTACTCAAACTGCTCGCGGCGAGTGCGTGAATCCAGAAAATACTCCCTGCTTGCACCAGGAGGCCCGGAGTGCCCTCAAATACGGCCTTAAGCAGGACTTTTTGGCCCTGAAAGTCAAAGAACATCATTCGTCGTTGTTTTTTAGATAAGTTTCAGAACCCATTGGCACTTCGTTTTGAAGGAAATTCGAGAGATTATGTTGCTTATAGACATTAGCTCCCTGGTAGGGACAAATTTACCTTTCTGCAGATGCTCTATGATCCGGGCAATCTCATTTGGCCGTAAATTGAAGAAAATCCAGCAGCTATATGCCTTATTCTCCTTGTTTTTGCCGGATGGCATGTCAGAACTCACGCTGCGGAAAGCCAAGAACAAAAAGGGCATTCCTGGCATCGGTCAATATATATGTGGAAACGATATCTCCTCTATAGAGAACAAGAAATTTTGGGGCAATCAGGCAAAAAGTGCGCGACAAAATGAAGTACTTTCAAGGACTGCCATAGAATGGAGAGATGTTCACTAAAACGGTCATAATTTTTTCATTCGGCGTCCGTGTCGGACCCACAAGTACTCAAACAGCTCGCGGCGAGCGCGCGAATCCAGAAAATACACCCCGCTTGCGCCAGGAGGCCCGGAGTGCGCTCAAATACGGCCTTAAGGAGGACTTTTCGGCCCTGAAAGTCAAAGAACATCATTCGTTGTTGTTTTTTAGACAAGTTTCTGAACCCATTGGCACTTCCTTTTGAAGGAAATTCGAGAGATTATGTTTCTTATAGACATTAGCAACCTTGGTAGGGACAAACGTACCTTTCTGCAGATGCTCTATGATCCGGGCTGATAGAGGCAAAGGTGTCCCGTCTTTCGATGAGATGGTGGATTTCGCTTTGGTGGAAGTCGACTTTGACGATCCGACTACGAACATGCGAGGACGTCGCGCCTTAGCAATCGCTAAACCAACTCCGAGAGGTTATTGACCACGCCGGAGCACGATCAACCTGACCACGAAGGTCTGTTTCCTGCGAGCAAACGAAGAACAAGCAAGAAACCGAGATTGCAATCTGGATATTGCGAATATAAGATGAAAGCTTTATTGATCAAGGTGGGGTTCTGTGACGCCTTTGTCTGGTCGTTGAACACAAACGAAGTACGCGAAGTTGCAGCTATGGCGAACTTTGAATCTAAACAAAACCCAAGTCTAAACGGTGCCCTAAGGGCTGTATATATGGAGGAAGAGGGGGTGAATTTCGTGGCCCTTGGTGGAGGGCTCTAAAAATAGCATATACTTAAGTATTTCGAAATTACATGGGACTGGCCCAATAATAAGGTGACGCAGCACCTAGAATAGCCTCTGGACGAAATTTATGAAGTGGCATCTTGTATATTTCGTCCAAGGCTTCATGCACTCATTATGGTGGCTTCAAAGTCCTGAAATCATCACTTGTAACTCCGTTCTTGTTCCCCTTGCGCATGCCATCATCTCCATGCTTGTTCTTGCTACAATGTTCATCCTTCTCCAAGCTAGGCCCTTCATTTGTAAGCAAAACAAATGTATCCAATTTAGGCAGCATCATATTCTCATGATTATTAGAATCATTACCAAGAAACGAAAGTACCTGGTAATTTAGTTGGCGTGCGCGAGCTCTAGTAATTGGTCCAGTATGTATAACAGCAGGGGCTGTGGGTGTAACAATGGTATTGATGTCCTCATCATCCTCCCCTTCTTGAAATGAAGTCGTCCTCGACAGAAGTTCATATTCCTCACCCAAATATGGCTTCAAATCTGCAATGTTAAAAGTGGGACTAACCCCAAAATCTGCAGGTAGCTCAAGTTTATATGCATTATCATTTATTTTCTCTAACACCTTAAAAGCACCATCAACACGTGGCATTAGCTTTGATTTGCGCAAATTAGGAAATCTATCTTTACGCAAATGTAACCAAACAAGATCTCCAGGTGCAAACACAACATGTTTTCTACCCTTATCTCCAGCAAGTTTATATTTAGCATTCATACGCTCAATGTTTTCCTTAGTTAACTCATGCATTTTTAAAATCAATTCAAAACGTTCTTTAGTATCAAAATTAACCTTCTCCGAAGATGGAAGAGGCAATAAATCAATAGGTGCACGAGGTAGGAAACCGTACACAATTTCAAAAGGGCATGATAGAGGCGAGGGTGTCCCGATCTTTCGATGAGATGATAACTATCGATTTGGTGGAGACGACTTTGACGATCCGACTACAAACGTGCACGACGTTGCGCCTTAGCAATCGCTAAACCAACTCCGAGAGGTTATTGACCACGCCGGAGCACAATCAACCTGACCACGAAGGTCTATTCCTGCAAGCAATCGAAGAACAAGCAAGAATATGATAAAAGCAATCTGAATATTGCGAGTATGTATGAAGTATTGATAAAGATGGGGATCCGTAAGCGGTCTTGGTCTGGTCGTTGGACACAAACGAAGTACACGAAGTTGCAATGGCTAACTTTTAACTAAACAAATCCCAAGCAAAAAGCTACTAGATGGATCTACTTATATAGGAGCAAGGGGTGACGGCCAAGGAGGTGGGAGAGCGTCCCAAGGCAGCCTAAAACTAACCCTAGGTCGTACAAGGCCAATGGGCCCAAGTGGAGGTGACGTAACACCTTTGGACTTGTAGTTTGACTCGGATTCTGGTGCAGCGTCAGATTGTTTCGTCCACAACTCAACGCTCCGAACGGCTTTTAAGGTGATTCCAATTGTGCTGGAAAGAGCATGAAATCTACTTTCCAACAAAAAAGAATCACCCAATTCGAGTCCGTATGAAAAGTTGTTGACGTTTTGAGTCAGGTATGTCTGTGCAGTCCGAATCTGAATCCAGAACGTGAGAGACTTGGACTCTATCTTCTCTTGGCCCAAAAGTGACGTGAGAAGACTTTTGAACAGCACCTAAACTTCTCCTTTTCCTTATCTTCATATGTGGATTGTACAAATGTCCCACACACCTGCAATTAGACAAAACACAAAAGTATGTGAAGTATTTTTGTTCGATAACATAAATATATTATTGAATAGTTTGCACTACAAATCACCGACAAATATGCATGTATGCAATATTTTGGTCTTATCCAAGGTAGTCATGTCCTCATCATCCTCCCTTCTTGAAAACAAAGCCGTCCTCGGCGTTGCTTAATCTGAAATGTGGCTAACAAAAGAGACAAGGTGTACATGTTGTATATGTATACGTCATCCATTTTTACTTCCCTTGATTTTTGCATATATGACACATGAATAGATGAGTAACTTGCATAGTTCATAAAATCTAAAGCCAACAAATTAGCACAAGAACTAGAAGGCATGAAAATATTGCAACTCAGTTTGCACATATAAGTGAAGCTCTTATTTATTTCAAAAGATTGACAATGTTCATCATTAAACCATCCCAACATTGGTGAATAAACCTTATTTGAATCAAATTTACATGCTACAACATGCTTAGATAAGCAAACATGCAATGAGTCATTCGACACAGAATCATCACCAAGATTAGAGGTCATATCAAAATGGTTAAACATTGATTCTTTTGCATCAACAGTTAATTCAATGGGTGCACTCAAAATTGTTGGTATTTTAGTTGTTTGATCACATGACGATTCATGACAAAGATCAAGATTCTCTAAAATAGGTGTTGTGCTCAAATCACTGGTAACTCAACACATGATGCATTCAAGTTAACTAGGGATGCATCATTCTCATGTGAAGTTATATCATCAATACCTTTATCGTTACCTTGTCGCAAAGACGTAGCTGATGTAGTTACAGACGAGACAATGCACCATACTCTTGAGATGATGTCGCGCCCAAGGTGGGGCTGCTCTAGTAGGTGCAACGGTGGAGGAACCAACCGGCGGTGGTGGGCATGAAATGGAATTGTAGTTGTTGTAGTCACCCAATGCATCCTCCTCAGAATCGTCTCTCAAAGGTACAAGCACGAACATACATACCAAGAATGCAACAAGGAATATATCAAATCTTGCTCGAATATCATGGTTCAAACCACCAAAAATCTATTCATTGTATCATCCTCAGATTCTTCTATGTCACAATGATGTATATAAGATTTGAACTCTTGGTAGTAAGCATGAACAGTGTTATTGCCTTGTTTAAATTGTTCAAATTTAAGCAATTCACGACGATAGTAAGGAGGGAAAATTGTTTTCTCATTACATCTTTCAAATCTTTCCAAGTTGTGGGTTGGTTATCAATGTTTTTCTTACAATGCACACTCCACCAAATGAAGCAAAACCAGAATGCTCTAGTGGCAGCTCGTACTCGCCAAGTTCGTAAAAGCCATGGTGACTAAAAACTTGTTCTACTTCAAGCTCCCAAGCTAGATAAATAGCAGGATTAAATCTACCCTCAAATGACGGTAAAGAGATAACCTGACCATGTGGTTGTGTGTGTTGTCCCAACTCTCGTGATGGTGAAGATGTGTCCGTCCTCCAAGAACTTCTATCTCCGAACTCTGTCATGATTAGTAGAAACAAGAAACAAAATTCCGAATAATGTTCCTATGAACTACTAGGATGTGGTTGTAAAGTGCTCACAAGAAAGCAAATATCAATATCTTACAAGTTCTTACCATGCGACGGTGGTGACAGCAACCAGCGATGTCAAATAACTCAAGATTGTGTAAAGCGATTGCCGGGGAACGTATATATACACGTGTAGAAATATTTGGAGCTGGGTTGGCTATATATGGTAGCAAAAGATTAGCAATAATCAATTCAGAGATGCAATGTTGAATAAACGCCAACGACGGTACTCAGTGCTGGTCCTAGGCTAGACCGGACTAGAGACGCGAGCCTAGAACACTAATGAGGTCACGGCGTAGCACAACTAGCATCAATGAAGGTTACTAAGTAGCTCTTGACAGCAAGATATAAGTGAAGATCACAACGGTAGTGAAGATAATGATGAAAAACAACTACCAAGCAGGACATACAACAACTCTCTCTCCAACTTTCCTCTTGAAAAGTTTGAGCCAATTTTCTAATAAATTCTTTCAAAGAATGCTACTAACTCAAGCTTTCCAATGCAAAAAGAATCACTCAATTCCGAGTTGATATGAGGAGTCAAAGAATTCTAAAACTGGCCTGAAAAATTGGAACAAGCTGTGTTCACGAACTTCAGAGGGCAAAAAGACCTATTTAGAAGCCGATTTTGAGGTGTCAAATATTGAACAAGCTTCTGTAACTATTTACATGCGGCTCGTCATTAGCTTCAATTTGAGTACTCACGGAGCCAAAACGGACTACGTATGAGGAAGATACACCTGTTTTACTGAACAGTGCGCAAAACAGATTCCAATCCGAATTCAGGTACGAGATTGATTCTAGATAGATCCGATTTTTTTTCTTCTCTCTTTTTTTCCTCACACTTTTTTTTTTTTTTTTTCTCTCTCTTTTTCTTTTTTTTCCTTTTTTTCTTTTTTTTCTCTTTTTTCTCCCTCTTTCCAAGACAAACTAGATAAGATGCAGATTGATCCGCGAAGATGTGAATGACCTCAACTATGATTATGACAATGAACAGCGCAGCGTAGCACGTGGTGGAAATTAATAGATGGGATGGTGGACAGCGGAAGGATAATGATGCAGCGCGGCGTGACTAATGTGAACAGAACTCAAACTCTAAAGGAACTAGACACTAAGACCAGCAACTAACACGACGATGCAACCGATAATTCAACTATGCAAGCAATGAATAGAAAATTGCAAAGGCTCGATCGGCTTGGATAATGGATGAACAGATCTAACTTTTTATGGCTTTTTCATGGACTGTAGGTATGAATGATGATGCGATCTAAACTATGAAAACTGTAAAATCTCACCGAGCAACCTGAAAACTGATACCACTTGATAGAGGCGAGGTGTCCCGATCTTCGATGAGATGATAACTATCGATTTGGTGGAGACGACTTTGACGATCCGACTACAAACGCACGACGCTTGCGCCTTAGCAATCGCTAAACCAACTCCGAGAGGTTATTGACCACGCCGAGCACAATCAACTCTGACCACGAAGGTCTATTCCTGCAAGCAATCAAGAACAAGCAAGAATATGATAAAAGCAATCTGAATATTGCGAGTATGTATGAAGTATTGATAAAGATGGGGATCCGTAAGCGGTCTTGGTCTGGTCGTTGGACACAAACGGCACAAGGTTGCAATGGCTAACTTTTAACTAAACAAATCCCAAGCAAAAAGCTACTAGATGGATCTACTTATATAGGAGCAAGGGGTGACGGCCAAGGAGGTGGGAGAGCGTCCCAAGGCAGCCTAAAACTAACCCTAGGTCGTACAAGGCCAATGGGCCCAAGTGGAGGTGACGTAACACCTTTGGACTTGTAGTTTGACTCGGATTCTGGTGCAGCGTCAGATTGTTTCGTCCACAACTCAACGCTCCGAACGGCTTTTAAGGTGATTCCAATTGTGCTGGAAAGAGCATGAAATCTACTTTCCAACAAAAAAAGAATCACCCAATTCGGAGTCCGTATGAAAAAGTTGTTGACGTTTTGAGTCAGGTATGTCTGTGCAGTCCGAATCTGAATCCAGAACGTGAGAGACTTGGACTCTATCTTCTCTTGGCCCAAAAGTGACGTGAGAAGACTTTTTGAACAGCACCTAAACTTCTCCTTTTCCCTTATCTTCATATGTGGATTGTACAAATGTCCCACACACCTGCAATTAGACAAAACACAAAAGTATGTGAAGTATTTTTGTTCTGGATAACATAAATATATTATTGAATAGTTTGCACTACAAATCACCTGACAAATATGCATGTATGCAATATTTTTGGTCTTATCCAAGGTAGTCATGTCCTCATCAGGGCACATCTTAGTAGTAGAATGCAATGAACGATTATAAGCAAATTCGATATGAGGCAAGCATTCTTCCCACATTTTCTTATTATTCTTCAAAACAACCCTAAGCATAGTAGACAATGTTCTATTGACTACTTCAGTTTGTCCATCAGTTTGGGGGTGACAAGTAGTACTAAAAAGCAGTTTAGTCCCCAACTTAGCCCATAAACATCTCCAAAAGTGGCTAAGAAATTTAGTATCACGATCTGAAACAATAGTATTTGGCACACCATGCAAGCGAATAATTTCACGAAAGAACAAATCAGCAACATTAACAAAGATCATCGCTTTTATGACATGGTATAAAGTGTGCCATTTTCGAGAATCTATCCACGACAACAAATATGCTATCCTCCCTTCTTTGTTCTAGGTAAACCTAAGACAAAGTCCATAGATATATCCTCCCAAGGAACACTAGGTACAGGCAAAGGCATATATAAACCATGAGGATTGAGTCGTGACTTAGCTTTTTGACATGTAGTGCAATGAGCAATAAAACGCTCAACATCCCGCCTCATCTTTGGCCAAAAGAAATGTGTAGCAAGTACGCCCTCCGCCTTCTTCATGCCAAAGTGTCCCATTAGTCCTCCTCCATGCGCCTCCTGCAACAACAAAAGACGAACGGAGCTAGCTGGAATGCATAGCTTGTTAGCACAGAACACAAATCCATCATTAACGACGAACTTGTTCCATGTTCTTCCTTCTTTACAATTCTGCAATACATCTTTAAAATCAGCATATTGATCTTTGATGGTCTCCATACCAAATATTTTGAAGTCAAGTTGTGAAAGCATGGTATAGCGACGAGACAATGCATCAGCAATAACATTTTCTTTACCCTTCTTGTGTTGAATGACATAAGGGAAAGTCTCAATGAATTCAACCCATTTAGCATGTCTACGATTCAGTTTAGCTTGACTTTTAATATGTTTCAAAGATTCATGATCAGAATGTATAACAAACTCTTTGGGCCATAAATAATGTTGCCATGTTTCTAAAGTCCGAACAAGAGCATATAATTCTTTATCATAAGTAGAGTAATTCAGACTAGGCCCACTCAATTTTTCAGAAAAGTATGCAACAGGTTTGCCATCTTGTAATAACACACCTCCTAATCCAATTCCACTAGCATCACATTCAAACTCAAAAGTCGAATTAAAATCAGGAAGCTGGAGTAAAGGAGCATGTGTCAACTTATCTTTCAATATCGTGAAGGCTTCTTCCTGTGCGGTACCCCAAACAACAGGCACATCCTTCTTTGTAAGCTCATTGAGAGGTGCAGCAATTGTGCTAAAATCTCTCACAAAACACCTGTAGAAACCAGCGAGTCCAAGAAAACTCCTCACTTGTGTGACCGTTTTGGGCTGCGGCCAACTCTCAATAGCTTCAATCCTGGCTTTATCAACTTCAATTCCCTGTGGAGTAACAACATAGCCAAGAAAAGATACTCGGTCGGTGCAAAAGGTGCACTTCCCAAGATTACCAAACAAACGTGCATCACGTCGAGCATTAAAAATAGCACGTAAATGTTCCAAATGTTCTTCCAAAGATTTGCTATAAATCAGTATATCATCAAAATAGACTACCACAAATCGTCCAATGAAAACACGTAAAACTTCGTTCATTAGTCTCATGAAAGTACTAGGTGCATTACTTCACCCAAAAGGCATGACTAACCATTCATATAAACCAAACTTAGTTTTAAATGTTGTTTTCCATTTATCTCCCAATTTCGTACGAATTTGATGGTATCCACTACGCAAATCAACTTTGGAGAATATTGTAGAGCCACTCAATTCATCAAGCATATCATCTAGCCTAGGAATAGGGTGACGATAACGAATAGTAATATTATTAATGCCTCTACAATCAACACACATACGTGATGTACCATCCTTTTTCGGCACTAGAATAATAGGAACAGCACAAGGACTAAGGGATTCGCAGATATAACCTTTGTCGAGCAACTCCTCAGATTGACGATAATCTCCTTCGCCTCCTCCGGATTGGTACGGTATGGCGCCGCGGTTTGGCGGTGAAGCACCGGAATTAAGTCAATCGATGCTCAATCCCTCGAATAGGCGGTAATCCGGTGGCACGCCTTGTGGAAAGACGCCGTGAACTCTGCAAAATGTTAGTGATAGCAGGAGGCAAAGAGGAAGGCACGCCCTCAAATGAAAATAATGCCTCTTTGCACACAAAAGCATAGCAAACAGATTTGCTAAAATCTAGCTCATCAATATCGATTTGGTGGCAAGTAAACAAGCACTTTTTAATTTAATTTCGTAGCAACAAAGGATGGTTTATTATTAAGCTTCATGTGTTGCTCAAATTCTTTTGCCACAATCTGATTTTCACTCTTATTTTTCTCCTGCTTTTGCTTTATTAGCTCTATTAATATCATCTTTCAAAATGGAATCAGGAGTCATAGGAAGCAAAGTAATATTTTTATCCTTATGAACAAGAGTATACTGATTGTTTCTACCATGGTGTACAGAATTTTTATCAAATTGCCATGGTCTACCAAGTAATAAGGAACATGCTTGCATAGGTACCACATCACAATCAACATATCAGCCTATGTAGAGATACTAAAATGCACACGAATAGTACGTGTTACCTTAACCTTGCCGCTGTTGTTGAACCATTGGATGTAGTAAGGATGTAGATGTGGTCCTGTGGTGAGAGATAGCTTCTCCACCATCTCCATGCTAGCCAAGTTGTTGCAGCTCCCTCCATCTATGATGACGCGAATAGAATGTTCCTTCACAACTCCCTTTGTATGGAACAAATTATGCCTCTGATTTTGCTCAGCTTGTGTAACCTGCACACTCAAAACACGTTGAGCAACTAAACATTCATACCTGTCAGCATCTTCAGCAGCCATGTATTGTGTCTCATGGTCGAATCATCTCCACCGTGTTCCTCATGTGTAATAAGAGCCAAGTCTCCTCATCATAGTCACTTGCGGACTCATACCCACCATCCTCGAGAGCAATCATCACACGCTGAATTTGCATTCTCTCAAAAATGTCCTCTTCCCTTACAACGACGACAAATAATATCACTTGTGTGCCCTGTTGACGCCATGGAAAAAGAAGAGCTCTGGCAGGCCCGGCAGTGTCCTCTTGGCGATAGTGGTGGTTGTGCTCGCTTGTATCACGGTTGGAGGTGGCACCAAGGAGGTGATGGTGCAAAGGAAGTAGATGATGCACGTGGTGTCCATGATGAAGGTCGACCTGCACAAAAGTTAGTGCGCGCCAATACCGCCGATCCTGACTTCACGCTCAGCTTTACAAGCAAGATGGAATAAACGAGTGATATTATTATAATCCTTATAGTCTAGAATGGTCTGAATCTCTATTTAATCCACCCGTAAAACGTGCAAGCATAGCTTCATTCTCCTCAACAATACCACATCGAATCAAGCCAGTTTGTAATTCCCGATAATATTCTTCTACAGAATTTTTCCTTGTATTAAGCGCTGCAATTTTGAAGTAATTCACGTTGATAATATGGTGGAACCCAACGAGTACGCATAGCCGCTTTTCAAAGCAGCCCAAGTAGCTGGAACAGGATATAATCTTCAATGTTCGACCACCAAACACATGCAAAGCTAGTGAAAGCACAAACAACAAAGCAGAACACGCCTCTCCTCGTGATATTGTAAACATGTAAATCGTTGTTCAGTTTCTAACTCCCAAGTAAGATATATATCGAGAACATATCTACCCTCAAATGGTGGAATATTCAATTTCAGTTTAGGGAGATGGTCATGATCTCGCACTGAGGGGAGCCCTAACATTGCCATTATTTGCATGTGGACGACCTGGTGGTTGTGGTGCTGGTGGTTGCACGTAGTTCGATGTTGATCAACCTCATCCTCGTAATCGCCCACATACTCATCATCCTCCTCGGTACCAGCAGCAGCAGATGGCGGGAGCCAAAGAAGCACCAACAGCAGAGCAAAGCAGCACCAGAATTTTGTCCTGGCTCAATAGGAACACGCTGAGCTCGTCCCATACCGATTCGGAAGGGGCGTAGTTGTTGTCGTTGCAGAGGTGCGATAGGTGCAGCCGGCGGTGGTTGTGGAAAACGCAGCGAGCAATTCATCAAACTTGCTATCAAGCTTTGTTTCAAACGCCTTCTCAATGCCATCTATCTTCTCCATGGCCTCGTCAAATCTGTTTAGCACATCTTGCACCTGTCCACTCATCATTTGCTGAAATTTATCATGTAGCTGTTTGTTCGTCAGGTTCTCCCAATCAGTCTCATCGGCTTGTGATCCTACCATGGTTAGCAGCAAATAGAAACACACAAGAATATGATCCTACAGACTACTAAGAAGTGGTGGTGGTGTATCACAAACCCGTCAAGCAAATCTCAAATTCTTACCAGTTCTTACCTACCAGCAGGCGGTGATCGGCAACCGTTGTAGTCAAAACTCTCAAAGCTTGAATAGAGCGATTACCAGGTAGAGTCCAACGCACGACGTAGATGTATGTGGAGCTGGGAAGGCTTATAATATGGTAGCAAAAAGGGTCAGCAATAATCAATTCAGAGATGCAAAGTTGAATAAACGCTCAACGACGGTACTGTGCTGGTCCTAGGCTACACTGTGCTAGAGACGCGAGCCTAGAACACCAACAAAATCACGGCGCGACACGTAAACAAGGGAGGAGCACACTCTAACTTTTTCTTCGCTCTTTTTTTTCGCGCTTTTTTTGCGTTGCTCCTTTTTTTTGCGAAAAATCACTATAATGGCGAGTGTCTCAAAACTCTTCCCAGGTCAAACTGACAGGATGGGCACGAAATCTTTTCGACCAATTTTTTTTTTAGCTGCCTGGACCCAAAAACTGGAAACGGGTCAAAAAAAACATTCTATAACGGCGACTGTCTCAATACGCTTAGAAATACCTAAAAATAGGATAGCCAGAATTTTTTTTGTCAAGTGCGTTTTCGGAAAATTTTGGGCCTAAACGGAGGGTGGTTTTTGGACTGTTTTTTTTTGGAAACCAACCTCTTCTACGGACGGCGAAAGATTGCTGGAATCCGAAACCTACTCAGACAAGGAAACACGAATCGGAAATTAGATGGATCCCGAAAACAAACCTAATATGCAAGGAACTCGGATTGGTGGTGGTATATGGCAGCGATGGTTGTATATGGCAGCGGTGGTGGTATATGGATACGGATTCGAAGTGGTGGCGGATAAGCGGTGGTGGTAGATGGCAGGGGCGATGATAATGGTGCGGCGGCGGCGTGACAACTTATGACCGTAACTCAAACTCTAAAAGACTAGACTCTAAGACCAAAGAACTAGACACGGCGATGCAACCGCAAATTCAACAATGCAAATACGTAAAAGATTATGCAAAGGCTCGATCGGTTCGGATAGGATGAACTAACCCTAATTTTTTTGTGGCTTTTTCGTGGACTATAGGTATGAAGAATGACTCGATCTAAACTACGAAAAACTGTAAAATCTCACCGAGCAACCCGGAAATCTGATACCACTTGATAGAGGCAAAGGTGTCCCGCCTTTCGATGAGATGGTGGATTTCGCTTTGGTGGAAGTCGACTTTGACGATCCGACTACGAACGTGCGAGGACGCCGCGCTTTAGCAATCGCTAAACCAACTCCGAGAGGTTCTTGACCACGCCGAGCACGATCAACTCGACCACGAAGGTCTGCTTTCCTGCGAGCAAACGAAGAACAAGCAAGAAACCGAGATTGCAACTGGATATTGCGAATATAAGATGAAAGCTTTATTGATCAAGGTGGGGTTCTGTGGCGCCTTTGTCGGTCGTTGAATACAAACGGCACGCCGAAGTTGCAGCTATGGCGAACTTTTAATCTAAACAAAACCCAAGTCTAAACGACGCCCTAAGGGCTGTATATATGGGGAAAAGGAGGAATTTCGTGGACCTTGAGGGTGGGGTCCAAACCAACCCTAACTCTTGTTTCCCCACACATACGGACTCTAAAATAGCCTATACTTATGTATTTCGAAATTACATGGGCCTGGCCCAATAATAAGGTGACGAAAGACCTAGAATAGCCTCTGGACGAAATTTATGAAGTGGCATCTTGTATATTTCGTCCAAGTCTTCATGCACTCATTATGGTGGCTTCAAAGTCCTAAAATCATCACTTGTAACTCCGTTTTGTTCCCCTTAGCATGCCATCATCTCCATGCTTGTTCTTGCTCCAATGTTCATCCTTCTCCAAGCTAGGCCCTTCATTTGTAAGCAAAACAAATGTATCCAATTTAGGCAACATCATATTCTCATGAACATTAGAACAATTACCAAGAAACGAAAGTACCGGTAATTTAGTTGGCGTCTTGTGAGCTCTAGTAATTGGTCCAAGATGTATAGCAGCAGGGGCTGTGGGTGTAACAATGGTATTGATGTCCTCATCACGGGCAATCTCATTTGGCCGTAAATTTAAGAAAATCCAGCGGCTATATGCCTTATTCTCCTTGTTTTCGCCGGATGGCATGCTGTAACTCATGCGCGTGAAAGCCAAGAACAAAAGGGCATTCCTGGCATCGATCAATATATATGTGGAAACGATATCTCCTCTATAGAGGACAAGAAATTTTGGGGCAATCAGGCAAAAAGCGCACGAGAAAATGAAGTACTTTCAAGGAGTGCCATAGAATGGAGAGATGTTCACTAAAACGGTCATAATTTTGTCATTTGGAGTCCATGTCGGACCCACAAGTACTCAAACTGCTCGCAGCGAGCGCACGAATGTAGAAAATATGCCCCGCTTGCACCAGGAGGCCCGGAGTGCCCTCAAGTACGATCGTAAGCAGGACTTTTTGGCCCTGAAAGTCAAAGAACATCATTCGTCGTTGTGTTTTAGATAAGTTTCTGAACCCATTGGAACTTCCTTTTGAAGGAAAGTCGAGAGATTATGATGCTTATAGACATTAGCCCCCTGGTAGGGACAAACATACCTTTCTGCAGATGGTCTATGATCCGGGCAATCTCATTTGGCCGTAAATTGAAGAAAATCCAGCGGCTATATGCCTTATTCTCCTTGTTTTCGCCGGATGGCATGCTGTAACTCATGTGCGTGAAAACCAAGAACAAAAGATCATTCCTGGCATCGGTCAATATATATGTGGAAACGATATCTCCTCTGTAGAGTACAAGAAATTTTGGGGCAATCAGGCGAAAAGCGCATGAGAAAATGAAGTACTTTCAAGGACTGCCATAGAATGGAGAGATGTTCACTAAAACGGTCATAATTTTGTCATTCGGAGTCCGTGTCGGACCCACAAGTACTCAAACTGCTCGCGGCGAGCGCGCGAATCTAGGAAATACTCCTCGCTTGCGCCAGGAGGCCCGGAGTGCCCTCAAATACGGCCGTAAGCAGGACTTTTTGGCCCTGAAAGTCAAAGAACATCATTTGTCGTTGTGTTTTAGACAAGTTTCTGAACCCATTGGCACTTCCTTTTGAAGGAAATTCGAGAGATTATGTTGCTTATAGACATTAGCCCCCTTGGTAGGGACAAACGTACCTTTCTACAGATGCTCTATGATCCGGGCAATCTCATTTGGCCGTAAATTGAAGAAAATCCAGCGGCTATATGCCTTATTCTCCTTGTTTTCGCCGGATGACATGCTGTAACTCATGCGCGTGAAAGCCAAGAACAAAAGGGCACTCGTGGCATCAGTCAATATATATGTGGAAATGATATCTCCTCTATAGAGGACAAGAAATTTTGGGGCAATCAGGCAGAAAGCGCACGAGAAAATGAAGTACTTTCAAGGTTTGCCATAGAATGGAGAGACGTTCACTAAAACGGTCATAATTTTGTCATTCGGAGTCTGTGTCAGACCCACAAGTACCCAAACTGCTCGCGGCGAGCACGCGAATCCAGGAAATACTGCCCGCTTGCGCCAGGAGGCCCGGAGTGCCCTCAAATACGGCCTTAAGCAGGAATTTTTGGCCCTGAAAGTCAAAGAACACCATTCGCCGTTGTTTTTCAGACAAGTTTCTGAATCCATTGGCACTTCCTTTTGAAGGAAATTCGAGAGATTATGTTGCGTATAGACGTTTGCCCCCTTGTAGGGACAAACGTACCTTTCTGCAGATGCTCTATGATCCGGGCAATCTCATTTGGCCATAAATTGAAGAAAATCCAGCGACTATATGCCTTATTCTCCTTGTTTTCACGGATGGCATGTCAGAACTCATGCGCGTGAAAGCCAAGAACAAAAGGGCATTCGTGGCATCGGTTAATATATATGTGGAAACAATATCTCCTCTATAGAGGACAAGAAATTTTGGGGCAATCAAGCAAAAAGCGCACGAGAAAATGGAGTACTTTCAAGGAGTGCCATAGAATGGAGAGATGTTCACTAAAACGGTCATAATTTTGTCATTCGGAGTCCGTGTTGGACCCACAAGTACTCAAACTGCTCACGGCGAGCACGCGAATCTAGAAAATACGCCACGCTTGCGCCAGGAGGCTCGGAGTGCCCTCAAGTACGGCCGTAAGCAGGACTTTTTGGCCCTGAAAGTCAAAGAACATCATTCGTCGTTGTGTTTTAGACAAGTTTCTGAACCCATTGGAACTTCATTTTGAAGAAAAGTCAAGAGATTATGTTTCTTATAGACATTAGCCCCCCTGGTAGGGACAAACGTACCTTTCTGCAGATGCTCTATGATCCGAGCAATCTCATTTGGCCGTAAATTGAAGAAAATCCAGCGGCTATATGCCTTATTCTCCTTGTTTTCACGGATGGCATGCTGTAACTCATGCGCGTGAAAGCCAAGAACAAAAGGGCATTCCTGTCATCGGTCAATATATATGTGGAAACGATATCTCCTCTATAGAGGACAAGAAATTTTGCGGCAATCAGGCAAAAAGCGCACGAGAAAATGAAGTACTTTCAAGGACTGCCATAGAATGGAGAGATGTTCACTAAAATGGTCATAATTTTGTCATTCGGAGTCCGTGTCGGACCCACAAGTACTCAAACTGCTCGCGTCGAGCGCGCGAATCTAGGAAATACTCCCCACTTGTGCCAGGAGGCCCGGAGTGCGCTCAAATACAGCCGTAAGCAGGACTTTTTGGCCCTGAAAGTCAAAGAACATCATTCGTCGTTGTGTTTTAGATAAGTTTCTGAACCCATTGGCACTTCCTTTTGAAGGAAATTCGAGAGATTATGTTGCTTATAGACATTAGCCCCCCTGGTAGGGACAAACGTACCTTTCCGCAGATGCTCTATGATCCGGGCAATCTCATTTGGCCGTAAATTGAATAAAATGCAGCGGCTATATGCCTTATTCTCCTTGTTTTCGCCGGATGGCATGCTGTAACTCATGCGCATGAAAGCCAAGAACAAAAGGGCATTCGTGGCATCGGTCAATATATATGTGGAAACGATATCTCCTCTATAGAGGACAAGAAATTTTGGGGCAATCAGGCAAAACGCGCACGAGAATGACGTACTTTCAAGGATTGCCATTGAATGCAGAGATGTTCACTAAAGCGGTCATAATTTTGTCATTCGGAGTCCATGTTGGACCCACAAGTACTCAAACTGCTCGCGGCGAGCGCACGAATCCAGAAAATAATCCCCGGTTGCGCCAGGAGGCTCAGAGTGCCCTCAAATATGGCCTTACGCTGGACTTTTTGGCCCTAAAAGTTAAAGAACACCATTCGTCGTTGTTTTTCAGACAAGTTTCTGAATCCATTGGCACTTCCTTTTGAAGGAAATTCGAGAGATTATGTTGCGTATAGACGTTTGCCCCCTTGTAGGGACAAACGTACCTTTCTGCAGATGCTCTATGATCCGGGCAATCTCATTTGGCCATAAATTGAAGAAAATCCAGCGGCTATATGCCTTATTCTCCTTGTTTTCGCCGGATGGCATGCTGTAACTCATGCGCGTGAAAGCCAAGAACAAAAGGGCATTCGTGGCATCGGTTAATATATACGTGGAAACAATATCTCCTCTATAGAGGACAAGAAATTTTGGGGCAATCAGGCAAAAAGCGCACGAGAAAATGGAGTACTTTCAAGGAGTGCCATAGAATGGAGAGATGTTCACTAAAACGGTCATAATTTTGTCATTCGGAGTCCGTGTTGGACCCACAAGTACTCAAACTGCTCACGGCGAGCACGCGAATCTAGAAAATACGCCACGCTTGCGCCAGGAGGCTCGGAGTGCCCTCAAGTACGGCCGTAAGCAGGACTTTTTGGCCCTGAAAGTCAAAGAACATCATTCGTCGTTGTGTTTTAGACAAGTTTCTGAACCCATTGGAACTTCATTTTGAAGAAAAGTCAAGAGATTATGTTTCTTATAGACATTAGCCCCCCTGGTAGGGACAAACGTACCTTTCTGCAGATGCTCTATGATCCGAGCAATCTCATTTGGCCGTAAATTGAAGAAAATCCAGCGGCTATATGCCTTATTCTCCTTGTTTTCGCCGGATGGCATGCTGTAACTCATGTGCGTGAAAGCCAAGAACAAAAGGGCATTCCTGGCATCGGTCAATATATATGTGGAAACAATATCTCCTCTATAGAGGACAAGAAATTTTGAGGCAATCAGGCGAAAAGCGCATGAGAAAATGAAGTACTTTCAAGGACTGCCATAGAATGGAGAGATGTTCACTAAAACGGTCATAATTTTGTCATTCGGAGTCCGTGTCGGACCCACAAGTACTCAAGCTGCTCGCGGCGAGCACGCGAATCTAGGAAATACTCCCCGCTTGCGCCAGGAGGCCCGGAGTGCCCTCAAATACGGCCGTAAGCAGGACTTTTTGGCCCTGAAAGTCAAAGAACATCATTCGTCGTTGTGTTTTAGACAAGTTTCTGAACCCATTGGCACTTCATTTTGAAGGAAATTCGAGAGATTATGTTGCTTATAGACATTAGCCCCCCTGGTAGGGACAAACGTACCTTTCTGCAGATTCTCTATGATCCGGGCAATCTCATTTGGCCGTAAATTGAAGAAAATCCAGCGGCTATATGCCTTATTCTCCTTGTTTTCACGGATGACATGTCAGAACTCATGCGCGTGAAAGCCAAGAACAAAAGGGCACTCGTGGCATCAGTCAATATATATGTGGAAACGATATCTCCTCTATAGAGGACAAGAAATTTTGGGGCAATCAGGCAAAAAGCGCACGAGAAAATGAAGTACTTTCAAGGATTGCCATAGAATGGAGAGATGTTCACTAAAACGGTCATAATTTTGTCATTCGAGTCCGTGTCGGACCCACAAGTACTAAACTGCACGCCAAGTAGCTGAATCCAGAAAATACTCCCCGCTTGTGCCAGGAGGCCCGGAGTGCCCTCAAATACGGCCTTAAGCAGGACTTTTTGGCCCTGAAAGTCAAAGAACACCATTCGTCGTTGTGTTTTAGACAAGTTTCTGAATCCATTGGCACTTCTTTTTGAAGGAAATTCGAGAGATTATGTTGCTCATATACATTAGCCCCCCTGGTAGGGACAAACGTACCTTTCTGCAGATGCTCTATGATCCGGGCAATCTCATTTGGCCGTAAATTGAAGAAAATCCAGCGGCTATATGCCTTATTCTCCTTGTTTTCGCGGATGGCATGGCTGTAACTCATGTGCGTGAAAGCCAAGAACAAAAGGGCATTCCTGGCATCGGTCAATATATATGTGGAAACAATATCTCCTCTATAGAGGACTAGAAATTTTGAGGCAATCAGGCGAAAAGCGCACGAGAAAATGAAGTACTTTCAAGGATTGCCATTGAATGGAGTGATGTTCACTAAAACGGTCATAATTTTGTCATTCGGAGTCCGTGTCGGACCCACAAGTATTCAAACTGCTCGCGGCGAGCGCACAAATCCAGAAAATACTCCCCGCTTGCGCCAGGAGGCTTGGAGTGCCCTCAAATATGGCCTTAAGCAAGACTTTTTGGCCCTAAAAGTCAAAGAACACCATTCGTCGTTGTTTTTCAGACAAGTTTCTGAATCCATTGGCACTTCCTTTTGAAGGAAATTCAAGAGATTATGTTGCTTATAGACATTAGCCCCCCTGGTAGGGACAAACGTACCTTTCTGCAGATGCTCTATGATCCGGGCAATCTCATTTGGCCGTAAATTGAAGAAAATCCAGCGGCTATATGCCATATTCTCCTTGTTTTCGCCAGATGGCATGCTGTAACTCATGCGCGTGAAAGCCAAGAACAAAAGGGCATTCGTGGCATCGGTCAATATATATGTGGAAACAATATCTCCTCTATAGAGGACAAGAAATTTTGGGGCAATCAGGCAAAACGCGCACGAGAAAATGAAGTACTTTCAAGGACTGCCATAGAATGGAGAGATGTTCACTAAAACGGTCATAATTTTGTCATTCGGAGTCCGTGTCGGACCCACAAGTACTCAAACTGCTTGCGGCAAGCGCGTGAATCTAGAAAATACACCCCGCTTGCACCAGGAGGCCCGGAGTGCCCTTAGATATGACCTTAAGCAGGACTTTTTGGCCATGAATGTCAAAGAACATCATTCGTCGCTGTTTTTCAGACAAGTTTCTGAACCCATTGGCACTTCCTTTTGAAGGAAATTCGAGAGATTATGTTGCTTATAGACATTAGCCCCCCTGGTAGGAACAAACGTACCTTTCTGCAGATGCTCTATGATCCGGGCAATCTCATTTGGCCGTAAATTGAAGAAAATGCAACGGCTATATGCCTTATTCTCCTTGTTTTCGCCGGATGGCATGCTGTAACTCATGCGCGTGAAAGCCAAGAACAAAAGGGCATTCCTGGCATCGGTCAATATATATGTGGAAACGATATCTCCTCTATAGAGGACAAGAAATTTTGGGGCAATCAAGCAAAAAGCGCACGAGAAAATGAAGTACTTTCAAGGAGTGCCATAGAATGGAGAGATGTTCACTAAAACGGTCATAATTTTGTCATTCGGAGTTCGTGTCGGACCCACAAGTACTCGAACTGCTCGCGGCGAGTGCGCGAATCTAGAAAATACACCCCGCTTGCGCCAGGAGGCCTGGAGTGCCCTCAAGTACGGCCGTAAGCAGGACTTTTTGGCCCTGAAAGTCAAAGAACATCATTCGTCGTTGTGTTTTAGACAAGTTTCTGAACCCATTGTGATGCAGAGCATCCTTCCATCATCCCCATGGACTCTACATCAACACCTCCAACACCACAAGGACCTATGACTCGAGCACGTGCAAGAGCTCTTGAAATCGAGGTGACATCACTCCTCTCACAATTCCCTTTCGATTCACACGAGACATGGTTACTACCTCAAACGGAAACGCTATGCATACTCAGGTACCAAGGAGTCAACCATGAAGAAGCTAGGAGGCAAGGAGAACCGGAAGCGGAAGACATGCATGAAGACGGAGGGGAAAAATCACCAAGGACCAAGATGGCCGGACGATCCAGACGGCGGCCTGGACGATCCGGACCCCGGCCCGGACGATCCGGCTAAATCAACCGAAGGCTACAGAAGCTCCACCCTGAAGCCGGATCATCCGGACCCCGGCCCGGACATCCGGAACTCCAGCCGGACATCCGGCCCTGCGCGACCACCAGCCGACCCTCCGGCTCATCCGGGCCTCCACCCGGATCATCCGGACCAGCCCGGATCATCCGGACCCTCGTCCGGATCATCCGGCCAGCGCCTGCACGCGCGTGTTGGGCTGAGCCCATGTACCCCTTCGCCCCCAACTCTATATATAGGACCCCCTCTCCTCTCTTTGAGACATAGCATTGGATTAGCTCATATTTTTGTGAGAGCCTTTGCTCATCCACTCGGTTACTTCTCCTTGGAGCTCAGGACCTCTTCGGAGAAGATCCCCCAGCGGATTCAAGACCCCTATCTAGGGAAGAACATCAAGGCCTCCTCTTGGAGATGAACGGTTCCTTTGTATCCTTACCTTAGTTGACTTTGTATCTTGTGGATCTCTTATGTGTGTGGTGATCTAGCACTTGTGTGATCGATTCCTCGTTGGTTGAGTGATTCTCTCTCGTTTTCCCCGTGTTTCCCCTTGTGCTTCCGCGTGTTCTTCGTGATTCCTCCGTAGGATCCCCTCCAAACGTGAAAGATCGACGCTATAGGGTTCCACCCTACATCATATGGTATCATGAGCCACGTTGATCACGTTTTTGGAGCCCCTACCCCGTGTTTTCTAGCTTGATTTCGTTGTTTCCGTCCTAAATCCGAAAATCCCCAGAAAAATAACCCCCAAATTTTTTTGTGATTTGTTAGTTTTGATGATGTTTTGTTGATTTTGATCCGTGGATTCGGTGTGTAACTCGTGGATCTTGCTTTTCCCCACCTTCTCCCCCTCGAAATCCATCCCAAATCCCCGAAATCGTCAAATTTCTCCCCGTTTTCGTGTTCTTCCCGAGCAGTTCCCGTGCGAGTTGACCTGCCCGGATCATCCGGACTCCGACCCGGATCATCTGGACGTGCTCGAATCATCCGCCTCTGGCCGGATCATCTGCTTCACGACGGTTGCGCCTGTAGTCCCCTCCACCACCACCACCACCTACACCTACATACCACCTCCCCACTCCAACCACCACCACTTCCACTTGCCAAAACCAGACGACACAACCTCCGTACTACCATTCGAATTTGAGTTCGAGAATTTGAGTTGAGATTTCTGTGTCCTATTGTGTTTCTCTATTTAGGTGCGGTGAGACATCAACAACAAACGCTCATTTTCGTCGACTACTCATCTTCGCTACGGACGGTAACTTCGACGACATCTTTGTCATACCTTGCAATTGCATTCATAACCATCATAGCCCATCTTTTGCGTTGCTTACCCATCGAGACTAGCCATTGAGTATTGCCGGCAACATGACTTGTGCACATTAGTTGCATACACCATATCATACATACCTTCGTGGTGCAGATCTCGGAATCAACTTGTGTGTCACAAAGTTGTCATCGCATACACAATTGCTATCTTATTTCGTCAAGTTTGCATAAGAAAAGAGCTCAAAAGAGAAAGAGCAACTCAAGCTTTTAAGCAAAGAGGAAAGAAAAGCAAAGAGCTTATAAGCAACAAGCATAGCATCATACAACATTAAGATTGTCATATAAGATCATCTTGGATCATTGCACCGAAATACCATACATATAGCATACTTGGGATAGAGATCGTTGCATTTTTGCCTAGTAGGTTGTGCACAAGCTCCGTATCCGCCTCTTGTGCAATCGTGCTAGCGTCTCTCTAGTATTGTGCAACAAGAGCATTTTCGTGGATTCCACATTTTGGCTCACTTTTGGTTTGCACAATCCCATTTATCTATTTATGCGTGTGTGTTTCGTGTACCACTACTTGCTTGGTCTACTTGTTGCATATGCGAATTTGCGAATCTTCTTCAACATTTTTGAGTCAAGCTAACGATTGCAATCAATTTTGTGCCACCATCCTAACCAAGCTCCACCAAAAGCTTTTACTTGTGTAGGTGTGAGAATCGACAAGGATCGGTACCAATAGTGCTATTTCATTGTCCGCATTTGAGTGAACTTGATTCATCTTCAACTTCGGTCAAAGGTACATTGGTATTAGTTCTTCTCCTTCTACCACTCACAATTTGCTTGAAATGATGGATAGGCCAAGTTCTTCTACAAATCCACTCTTCATCGAGCAAGACGACGACATGTCATCATACGTCACCAAGAGCCACCTCTTTGGCGCACGACGAGCTCTCCATCAAGAGCAACAAGCAATGAGCGAACGCATCGACAACCTCGCCACCGACTTGCGACTCTCCGAGCAACATACAAGAGACTACTTCGACAACAAGCTCGACGCACACAACAAAGAGAACGATGCAAGAATGGACGAGATCCGCGCCTTGTTGGTGAACCGGCATCCTTCTACTTCCTGACACTCAAGACGGAGCCACTCAAGTCGCCACTCCGATGACTCTTCTCCGACACAAGTACACCGTCCTCGAACACTCTTCGACGAGCCGCGCGTCAAGACCGTCATGCATCTCACAACCCGCTACATGACAAGCATCCCCAAGAGCAAGTTGATGAACAAGTTCCTCGTCCACAATCAAACCAAGTAGCGTTTGCTCAAGCTCAAGAACGACAACGTCTTCGTCGCCAACAAGAACAAGAACGAGCGCGCCTACATCAAGAGCAACAAGATGCCGAGGCCCAACGTCTTCAACAACAACAACGAGAAGCACAAGCTCTTGAGGCGGAACGTGCCCTCAAGCATCAAGTCGAGCTATCGCCAACCGCAATCGCGAAAGGCGCAATCAAGAGGAAGCCCTTCGAGAAGATATCCAAGAAAGGAACTATCATCCACGTGCGCAACGTCAAGTACCACAAGCTCCTTCACAAGTTCCTCAAGTTCAACCCCAACCTCAAGGTCAACAAGAGCAAGTTGATCATGGACTTCCTCCTCGCCAAGAGCACCATGAGGATGAGTACCCTCCACGACAAGGGAATCATCATCACCATCGACCACAACACAATGAAGAGCAACGCTATGGCAAGCTAAAGTTCACAATGCCCAAATTCAATGGAAGCAACGATCCAGAAGAGTACCTCTCATGGGCATTGAAGGTCGACAAAATCATTCGTTTGCACAAATATGAGGAAGAGAAGAAGATCCCTATGGCATCACTTGAGTTCCAAGACTATGTGCTCATATGGTGGGAACAAGTCCTGGAGCGCCGACAAGCAAGAGGTGATCCTCCAATCACCACTTGGGCTCAAATGAAGGATGTCATGCGAGCACGCTTTGTGCCCACCTACTACAACCGTGATCTCTTCAAGAAGCTACAACTCCTCAAGCAAGGAACAAAGAGTGTTGAAGAATACTACAAGGAAATGGAGATTGCCATGATTCGAGCCAATGTCACGGAGGATGATGAGCAAACAATGGCACGATTCTTGAATGGACTCAACCATCTGATCAAGAAGATCGCCGACTTCCAACCCTACTCCAACCTCATTGAGCTCGTGCATCAAGCTACAAAGGCGGAATGACAAGTGCAAGATGACTTCAAGTACACCAAGTACTCATCCAAGACATACGGCTTCTCCAACAACCAAGCTTCAACAACTACTCCAACTTCGACATCAACCAAGCCTTCTCCAAGCAACGACGACAAGTCAAGTTACAAGAAAACTTCTACAAGTTCAAGTCGTCCTCCTCCTACAAGCAACATCAAGCCGCGTGCTTCATTATCTACTCCAACCGATGAGACCGTCAAGACAAGCTCCTTCAAGTGTTTCACTTGCGGTGGCCGAGGCCACAAGTCCTATGAATGCACCAACAAGCGCACCGTGATACTGAACGACGATGGCACCTACGACTCAATGAGTGAAGATGAAATGGAAGCTATTGAGCAAGTGGCCATGCACCGGCGCATCAACGAGGATGAAGATGATCATGTCTTTTGTGATGAATATACGAGTCCCGCTCTTGTTGTCTCCAAGGTCTTGACACTTCAACATCAACAAGAAGAAGATCAAAGATGCCACATCTTCCACACAAAGGCCGGCATCAATGGACGATCCGTCAAAAGCGAAGAACTATGCTCCAAGGTTCAATTGATCAAGAAGAAGCATCCGCAACCCTACAAGGTTCAATGGCTAAGTGACTCCGGCACTATACGAGTTGAGCATACAGTCCAAGTATCCTTCAAAATAGGTGCATATGAGGACACTTTGGAGTGTGGTGTGGTCCCAATGACCGTTTGCCACCTCCTCCTTGGTCGGCCATGGCAATTCGACCGTGGTGTCTACCACAACGGGCGTACAAACCACTATAGCTTCAAGATGAAAGGCAAAGAATATGTCCTACGACCCATGTCTCCTAGTCAAGTGATAGCCGACAAGCAAGCCACCAACCAAAGAGAGAAGAGTGAGAAAGTGGGCCACATAAAAGTGAGTGAGAGCCACAAGCCAAATTTGAGCGCCTCTTCGCCTAGAGAGAAAAACCTCATACTTTTTGCCACCAAACATGAGATGCGAGAAGTGTGTGAGAACCCATCGAGTGTGATGCACTTTGTCCTTGTGTGCAAGGATGGAGAACCAAAAACTAACACCATTCACGAGCTACCTTTGGTGTTTCAATCTCTTTTGCAGGAATTTCAAGATGTTTTCCCCGACGAGCTACCTCCGGGTCTACCTCCTCTACGAGGCATTGTGATAGAGGCAAAGGTGTCCCGTCTTTCGATGAGATGGTGGATTTCGCTTTGGTGGAAGTCGACTTTGACGATCCGACTACGTGGCGAGGGACGTCGCGCCTTAGCAATCGCTAAACCAACTCCGAGAGGTTATTGACCACGCCGAGCACGATCAACGACCACGAGGGTCTATTTCCTGCGAGCAAACGAAGAACAAGCAAGAAACTGAGATTGCAATCTGGATATTGCGAATATAAGATGAAAGCTTTATTGATCAAGGTGGGGTTCTGTGACGCTTTGTCCGTCGTTGAACACAAACGGCACGCTGGTTGCAGCTATGGCGAACTTTTGATCTAAACAAAACCCAAAGTCTAAACGGTGCCCTAAGGGCTGTATATATGGGGGAAGAGGAGGGAATTTCGTGGCCCTTGAGGGTGGGGTCCGAAACCAACCCTATCTCTTGTTTCCCCACACATACGGACTCTAAAAATAGCCTATGCTTAAGTATTTCAAAATTACATGGGCCTGGCCCAATAATAAGGTGACGCAGCACCTAGAATAGCCTATGGACGAATATTATGAAGTGGCATCTTGTATATTTCGTCCAAGGCTTCATGCACTCCTTATGGTGGCTTCAAAGTCCCGAAATCATCACTTGTAACTCCGTTCTTGATCCCCTTGCATGCCATCAACTCCATGCGTGTTCTTGCTCCAATGTTCATCCTTCTCCAAGCTAGGCCCTTCATTTGTAAGCAAAACAAATGTATCCAATTTAGGCAACATCATATTCTCATGAACATTAAAATCATTACCAAGAAACGAAAGTACCGGTAATTTAATTGGCGTCTTGTGAGCTCTAGTAATTGGTCCCAGATATGTAACAAAGAGGGGCTGTGGGTGTAACAATGGTATTGATGTCCTCATCATCCTCCCTTCTTGAAATGAAGTCGCCCTCGACGAAGCTCATCTTCCTCACCCAAATAAGGCTTCAAATCTGCAATGTTAAAAGTGGGACTAACCCAAAATCTGCAGCAGCTCAAGTTTATATGCATTATCATTTATTTTCTCCAACACCTTAAAGGGACCAGCAGACGTGGCATTAGCTTTGATTTGCGCAAATCAGAAATCTATCCTTACGCAAATGTAACCAAACAAGATCTCCAGTGCAAACACAACATGTTTTCTACCCTTATCTCCAGAAGTTTATATTTAGCATTCATACGCTCAATGTTTTCCTTAGTTAACTCATGCACTTTTAAAATCAATTCAGCACGTTCTTTAGCATCAAAATTAACCTTCTCCGAAGATGGAAGAGGCAACAAATCAATAGGTGCACGAGGTAGGAAACCATACACAATTTCAAAAGGGCACATCTTAGTAGTAGAATACAATGAACGATTATAAGCAAATTCAATATGAGGCAAGCATTCCTCCCACATTTTCTTATTATTCTTTAGAACAGCCCTAAGCATAGTAGACAATGTTCTATTGACTACTTCAGTTTGTCCATCAGTTTGGGGGTGACAAGTAGTACTAAAAAGAAGTTTAGTCCCCAACTTAGCCCATAAACATCTCCAAAAGTGGCTAAGAAATTTAGTATCACGATCTGAAACAATAGTATTTGGCACACCATGCAAGCGAATAATTTCACGAAAGAACAAATCAGCAACATTGACAAAGATCATCGCTTTTATGACATGGTATAAAGTGTGCCATTTTCGAGAATCTATCCACGACAACAAATATGCTATCCTCCCTTCTATGTTCTAGGTAAACCTAAAACAAAGTCCATAGATATATCCTCCCAAGGAACACTAGGTACAGCAAAGGCATATATAAACCATGAGGATTGAGTCGTGACTTAGCTTTTTGACATGTAGTGCAATGAGCAATAAAACGCTCAACATCCCGCCTCATCTTTGGCCAAAAGAAATGTGTAGCAAGTACGTCCTCCGTCTTCTTCACGCCAAAGTGTCCCATTAGTCCTCCTCCATGCGCCTCCTACAACAACAAAAGACGAACGGAGCTAGCTGGAATGCATAGCTTGTTAGCACGAACACAAATCCATCATTAATGACAAACTTGTTCCATGTTCTTCCTTCTTTACAATTCTGCAATACATCTTTAAAATCAGCATCATGCACATATTGATCTTTGATGGTCTCCAAACCAAATATTTTGAAGTCAAGTTGTGAAAGCATAGTATAGCGACGAGACAATGCATCAAGAATAACATTTTCTTTACCCTTCTTGTGTTTAATGACATAAGGGAAAGTCTCAATGAATTCAACCCATTTAGCATGTCTACGATTCAGTTTAGCTTGACTTTTAATATGTTTCAAAGATTCATGATCGAATGTATAACAAATTCTTTGGGCCATAAATAATGTTGCCATGTTTCTAAAGTCCTAACAAGAGCATATAATTCTTTATCATAAGTAGAGTAATTCAGACTAGGCCCACTCAATTTTTCGTAAAAGTATGCAACAGGTTTGCCATCTTGTAATAACACACCTCCTAATCCAATTCCACTAGCATCACATTCAAGCTCAAAAGTCTTATTAAAATCGGGAAGTTGGAGTAAAGGAGCATGTGTCAACTTATCTTTCAACACCGTGAAGGCTTCTTCCCATGCGGTACCCCAAACAAAAGGCACATCCTTCTTTGTAAGCTCGTTGAGAGGTGCAGCAATGGTGCTGAAATCTCTCACAAAACGCCTATAGAAACCAGCGAGGCCAAGGAAACTCCTCACTTGTGTGACCGTTTTGGGCTGCGCCAACTCTCAATAGCTTCAATCTTGGCTTTATCAACTTCAATTCCTGTGGAGTAACAAAATAGCCAAGAAAAGATACTCGGTCGGTGCAAAAGGTGCACTTCCCAAGGTTACCAAACAAACGTGCATCACGAGAGCATTAAAAACAACACGTAAATGTTCCAAATGTTCTTCCAAAGATTTGCTATAAATCAAGATATCATCAAAATAGACTACCACAAATCGTCCAATGAAAGCACGTAAAACTTCGCTCATTAATCTCATGAAAGTACTAGGTGCATTAGTTAACCCAAAAGGCATGACTAACCACTCATATAATCCAAACTTAGTTTTAAATGCTGTTTTCCATTCATCTCCCAATTTCATACGAATTTGATGGTATCCACTACGCAAATCAACTTTGGAGAATATTGTAGAGCCACTCAATTCATCAAGCATATCATCTAGCCTAGGAATAGGGTGACGATAACGAATAGTAATATTATTGATGCCTCTACAATCAACACACATACGTGACGTACCATCCTTTTTCGCACTAGAATAATAGGAACAACACAAGGACTAAGGGATTCGCAGATATAACCTTTGTCGAGCAGCTCCTGTACTTGACGATAATCTCCTTCGCCTCCTCCGGATTGGTACGGTATGGTGCACGGTTGGTAATGATGCACCGGAATTAAGTCAATTTGATGCTCAATCCCTCGAATAGGTGGTAATCCGGTGGCACGCCTTGTGGAAAGACGTCGTGAACTCCCCGCAAAATGTTAGTGACAAAGGGGGGCAAAGAGGAAGGCACGCCCTCGAATGAAAATAATGCCTCTTTGCACACAAAAGCATAGCAAATAGATTTGCTAAAATCTAGCTCATCAATATCAGATTTGGTGGCAAGTAAACATGCACTTTTCAATTTAATTTCGAAGCAACGATAGATGGTTTATTATTAGGCTTCATGTGTTGCTCAAATTCTTTTGCCACAATCTGATTTTCACTCTTACTTTTCTCCTATTTTGCTTTATTAGCTCTATTAATATCATCTTTCAAAATGGAGTCGAGTCATAGGAAGCAAAGTAATATTTTTATCCTTATGAACAAGAGTATACTGATTGTTTCTACCATGGTGTACAGAATTTTATCAAATTGCCATGGTCTACCAAGTAACAAGGAACATGCTTGCATAGGTACCACATCACAATCAACATAATCAGCATATGTAGAGATACTAAAATGCACACGAACAAGACGTGTTACCTTCACCTTGCCGCTGTTGTTGAACCATTGGATGTAGTAAGGATATGGATGTGGTCTTGTGGTGAGAGATAGCTTCTCCACCATCTCCATGCTAGCCAAGTTGTTGCAGCTCCCTCCATCTATGATGACGCTAATAGAACGCTCCTTCACAACTCCCTTTGTATGGAACAAATTATGCCTCTGATTTTGCTCAGCTTGTGTAACTCTGCACACTCAAAACACGTTGAGCAACTAAACATTCATACCACAAAGATCTTCAAGAGCCATGTATTGTGTCTCATGATCGAATCATCTCCACCGTGTTCCTCATGTGTAATAAGAGCCAAAGTCTCCTCATCATAGTCACTAGCGGACTCATACCCACCATCCTCGGTAGCAATCATCACACGCTGAGATTTGCATTCTCTCAAAAAATGTCCTCTTCCCTTACAACGACGACAAATAATATCACTTGTGTGCCTGCTGACGCCATGGAAGAAGAAGAGCTCAGGCAGCCCAAAGCAGTGTGCTCTTGGCGATAGTGGTGGTTGTGCACGCTTCTTGTATCACGGTTGGAGGTGGCACCAAGGAGGTGATGGTGCAAAGGAAGTAGATGATGCACGTGGTGTCCATGATGAAGGTCGACTGCAGAAAAGTTAGTGCGCGCCAATGCACGCCGATCCTGCACTTCACGCTCAGCTTTACAAGCAAGATGGAATAAACGAGTGATATTATTATAATCCTTGTAGTCTAGAATGGTCTGAATCTCTATTTAATCCACCCGAAAACGTGCAAGCATAGCTTCATTCTCCTCAACAATACCACATCTAATCAAGCCAGTTTGCAATTCCCGATAATATTCTTCTCGAAATTTTTTCCTTGTCTTAAACGCTGCAATTTTTGAAGTAATTCACGCTGATAATATGGTGGAACCCAACGAGTACGCATAGCAGTTTTCAAAGCAGCCCAAGTAGCTGGAACAGGATATAATCTACAATGTTCGGACCACCAAACACATGCAAAGCTAGTGAAAGCACAAACAGCAGCAGAACACGCCTCTCCTCGTGATATTGTAAACATGTAAATCGTTGTTCAGTTTCTAACTCCCAAGTAAGATATATATCGGAACATATCTACCCTCAAATGGTGGAATATTCAATTTCAGTTTAGGGAGATGGTCATGATCTCGCACTGAGGGGAGCCCTAACATTGCCATTATTTGCATATGGACGACCGGTGGTTGTGGTGCTGGTGGTTGCACGTAGTTCGATGTTGATGAACCTCATCCTCGTAATCTTCCACATAATCATCCTCGTCGGTACCAAAGAGCAGCAGAGAGGCAGGAGCCAAAGAAGCACCAACAGCAGAGCAGCAATGCACCAGAATTTTGTCCTGCTCAATAGGAACACGCCGAGCTCGCCCATACCGATTCGGAAGGGCGTAGTTGTTGTCGTTCTGCAGAGGTGCGATAGGTGCAGCCGGCGGTGGTTGTGGAAAACGCAGCGAGCAATTCATCAAACTTGCTATCAAGCTTTGTTTCAAACGCCTTCTCAATGCCATCTATCTTCTCCATGGCCTCGTCAAATCTGTTTACCACATCTTGCACCTGTCCAATCATCATTTGCTGAAACTTATCATGTAGCTGTTTGTTTGTCGTTTCTCCCAATCAGTCTCATCGGCCTGTGTTCCTGCCATGGTTAGCAGCAATAGAAACACACAAGAATATGATCCTCTGAGACTACTAGGAAGTGGTGGTGGTGGTGTGGTTGATAATCACAAATCCGTGAAGCAAATCTCAAATTCTTACCAGTTCTTACCCAAAGAAGGTGGTGATCGGCAACCGTTGTAGTCAAAACTCTCAAAGCTTGGCTATAGCGATTACGGGGAGAATCAAACGCACGAGATGTATGTGGAGCTGGGAAGGCTTATAATATGGTAGCAAAAGGGTCAAGAATAATCAAATCGAGATGCAAAGTTGAATAAACGCTCAACGACGATCTTGTCTGGTCCTAGGCTAGACCGTGCTAGAGACGCGAGCCTAGAACACTAACAAAATCACGGCACTGCACGTAAACAAAGGAAAAGCACACTCTGAATTTTTTTTTGCTCTTTTTTTTTTGTTGCTTTTTTTTTTTGCTTTTTTTTTTTTTGCGAAAATCACTATAATGGCGAGTGTCTCAAAACTCTTCCTGTGTCAAACCGACAGGATGGGCACGAAATTTTTCGACCAAATTTTTTTTTTTTGATCGGACCCAAAAACTGAAACGGGTCAAAAAACTTTCTATAACGGCGATCGCTCAATACGCTTAGAAACACCTAAAATAGGATAGCCAAAAATTTTTTATCCCGTGCGTTTTGGAAAATTTTGGGCCTAAACGGAGGGTGGTTTCGGACTTTTTTTTGAAACCAACCTCTTCTACGGACGGCAAAAGATTGCTGGAATCCAAACCTACTCGCATAAGGAAACACGAATCGGAAATTAGATGGATCCCAAAACAAATCGAATATGCAAGGAACTCGGATTGGTGGTGGATATATGGTGGTGGTATATGGCAACGGTGGTGGTATATGGCAGCGGTGGTGGTATATGGATACGGATTCGAAGCGGTGGCGGATAAGCGGTGGTGGTAGATGGCAGGGGCGATGATGATGGTGCGGCGGCGTGACAACTTATGACCGTAACTCAAACTCTAAAAGACTAGACTCTAAGACCAACAACTAGACACGACGATGCAACCGCAAATTCAACAACGCAAATACAGAAAAGATTATGCAAGGCTCAGATTGGTTCGGATATGATGACCTAACCCTAATTTTTTTTTGGCTTTTTCGTGGACTGTAGGTATGAAGAACAGACTCGATCTAAACTACGAAAAACTGTAAAATCTCACCAAGCAACCTGGAAATCTGATACCACTTGATAGAGGCAAAGGTGTCCCGTCTTTCGATGAGATGGTGGATTTCGCTTTGGTGGAAGTCGACTTTGACGATCCGACTACGAAGTCGCGAGGACGCCGCGCTTTAGCAATCGCTAAACCAACTCCGAGAGGTTATTGACCACGCCGAGCACGATCAACGACCACGAGGGTCTATTTCCTGCGAGCAAACGAAGACAAGCAAGAAACTGAGATTGCAATCTGGATATTGCAAATATAAGATGAAAGCTTTATTGATCAAGGTGGGGTTCTGTGATGCCTTTGTCTGGTCGTTGAACACAAACGAAGTACGCGAAGTTGCAGCTATGGCGAACTTTTGATCTAAACAAAACCCAAAGTCTAAACGGTGCCCTAAGGGCTGTATATATGGGGAAGAGGAGGAATTTCGTGGCCCTTGAGGGTGGGGTCCAAACCAACCCTATCTCTTGTTTCCCCACACATACGGACTCTAAAATAGCCTATGCTTAAGTATTTCGAAATTACATGGGCCTGGCCCAATAATAAGGTGACGCAGCACCTAGAATAGCCTATGGACGAATATTATGAAGTGGCATCTTGTATATTTCGTCCAAGGCTTCATGCACTCCTTATGGTGGCTTCAAAGTCCCGAAATCATCACTTGTAACTCCATTCTTGATCCCCTTGTGCATGCCATCAACTCCATGCGTGTTCTTGCTCCAATGTTCATCCTTCTCCAAGCTAGGCCCTTCATTTGTAAGCAAAACAAATGTATCCAATTTAGGCAGCATCATATTCTCATGAACATTAAAATCATTACCAAGAAACGAAAGTACCTGGTAATTTAATTGGCGTGCGCGAGCTCTAGTAATTGGTCCCGTATATGTAACAGTAGGGGCTGTGGGTGTAACAATGGTATTGATGTCCTCATCACATTGAGCATTGAATCGACCTCATCCCCGGAGCGCCACTTCCAAACAAAGCTCCATACCGTGTCAATACCAAAGAAACCAAGGAGATTCAACGGCAAGTACAACAACTAATCGACAACGGTCATGTACGTGAAAGCTTAAGCCCTTGTGCCATTCCCGTTATTCTTGTGCCTAAGCCCGATGGAAGTTTCCGCTTGTGTTCCGATTGTAGACCTATAAATGCTATCACCGTGCGCTATAGGCATCCCATTCCTCGCTTAGATGATATGCTTGATGAACTTAGTGGAGCCAACTTTTTCTCAAAAATTGATCTTAAAAGTGGCTATTATCAAATCCGCATTCATGAGGGTGATGAATGGAAAACTGCTTTCAAAACAAAATTTGGCCTATATGAGTGGTTGGTTATGCCTATGGGTTTTTCAGAAGCTCCTGGAACTTTTGTGCGTCTCACGCATCATGTACTTCGTCCATACATTGGAATCTTTGTTGTGGTTTACTTCGATGATATTCTTGTGTTTAGCAAAACCATGAAAGAGCATCTTGATCATGTTAAGCTTGTTTTGCAAACGCTTTGAAAGGAAAGTCTTTATGCCAACTTGAAAAAATGCACTTTTGGCGTTGACAAAGTGGTTTTCTTGGGTTTCGTTGTCTCTTCCAAGGGTGTCCATGTTGATGAAACTAAGATCAAAGCAATTAAAACTTGGCCCCAACCCACCAATTTGCAACAAGTGCGAAGTTTCCTTGGTCTTGCAGGTTTTTATCGTCGCTTTGTGAAAAACTTTAGCACTATTGCAGCTCCTTTGCATGCTTTGAGTAAGAAGAATACTCCTTTTGTTTGGGGACCTTTGCAATCCAACGCTTTTGATGAGCTCAAGTCTTTGTTTACTCATGCTCCGATTCTTGCTTTGCCAAATTGACAAAACTTTTGAGGTTCATTGTGATGCAAGTGGTACCGGAATTGGCGGAGTTTTAATGCAAGAAAAACGAGTCATTGCTTATTTTAGTGAAAAACTCTCCGGTGCTCAAATTAACTATCCCATCTATGACAAAGAATTGTATGCTTTAGTGCGTGTCCTACATGTTTGGGAACATTATCTTAGACCTCATGAATTTGTCATCCATACCGATCATGAAACGCTTAAATACTTAAAAGGTCCAACTAAATTGAACAAGCGTCATGCCAAATGGAGTGAATTTATCGAATCTTTCCCATATGTGATCAAGTACATTAAGGGCAAGGAAAATGTAGTTGCCGATGCACTTTCACGCATATGTACGCTTGTCACCCAACTTGAGTTGAATGTTATTGGCTTTGAGCACATCAAAGATTTGTATGCTAGTGATCCATCTTTTGCACCTCATTATGCTAAATGTTTGACGCATACATCTTGGGAACAATATTACCTCAAGGATGGTTATCTTATGAGAGCTAACAAACTATGCATACCCGAGTCTTCTCTTCGTTTGCTCCTTTTGCAAGAGGCTCATGGAGGTGGACTCATGGGACATTTTGGACGCGACAAGACCTTCGCCACGCTCTCCAAGAACTACTTTTGGCCCAAGATGTTTCGAGCCGTCTCACGCTTCACCACCCGATGCTCTACATGCCGCAAAGCTAAGTCAAAAGCCCAATCTCATGGTCTTTACATGCCTCTTCCAATTCCATATCAACCTTGGGAAGACATTAGCATGGACTTTGTACTTGGTTTGCCTAGAACTCAAAATGGAAAGGATTCCGTGTTTGTTGTTGTGGATAGATTTTCTAAGATGGCACATTTTATTCCATGCAACGAGGTAGACGATGCTTCACATATTACAAATCTCTTTTGTAGGGAAATCTTGCGCCTTCATGGAGTACCAAAGACAATCGTCTCCGACCGCGACGTCAAGTTCTTGAGTTACTTTTGGAAGACTCTTTGCGCCAAGCTCGGAATCAAGCTCTTGTTCTCATCCGCATACCATCCTCAAACCGACGGCCAAACGGAGGTGACGAACCGGACGCTATCCACTCTCCTTCGCGTGTTGATCAAGAAGAACATCAAGGAGTGGGAGGCGTGTCTACCCATCGCCGAGTACGCCTACAACCGTGCAAGACACTCGACTACCGGCAAGTCTCCCTTCGAGGTCGTCTACGGCTTCAACCCATTGTCCCCATTGGACATTCTACCTCTTCCTCTACAAGAGCGCACCAACCTCGACGCAAGTGCACGTGCAAGCTACATCAAGAAAATGCATGAAGATACAAGACACACAATCGAGCGCCAAGTACAACGACTAGCGACCAAGCTCAACATCAACAAGCAACCCATGATCTTCAACATAGGCGACCTCGTGTGGCTACACCTTCGCAAGGAACGCTTCCCCAACGAACGCAAGTCCAAACTTCTACGTCTAGCCGACGGACCCTTCAAGGTGTTAGCACGCTACAACAACAATGCATACAAGCTCGACCTCCCAAGCGACAAGTACAACGTGAGCGACACCTTCAATGTCAAAGACCTCTCGCCTTTCCATGGTGATGAAGATCTTGATCCGAGGTAGGATCCTTTCGAAGGGAGGGGATATGATGCGGAGCATCCTTCCATCATCCCCATGGACTCTACATCAACACCTCCAACACCACAAGGACCTATGACTCGAGCACGTGCAAGAGCTCTTGAAACCGAGGTGACATCACTCCTCTCACAATTCCCTTTCGATTCACACGAGACATGGTTACTACCTCAAACGGAAACGCTATGCATACTCAGGTACCAAGCAGTCAACCATGAAGAAGCTAGGAGGCAAGGAGAACCGGAAGTAGAAGACATGCATGAAGACGGAGGGGAAAAATCACCAAGGACTAAGATGGTGGGACGATCCGGACGGCGGCCCGGACGATCCGGACAGAGCCCGACGATCCGGACCCCGGCCCGGACGATCCGGTTAAATCAACCGAAGGCTACAGAAGCTCCACCCTGAAGCTGGATCATCCGGACCCCGTCCCGGATCATCCGGACCCGGCCCGGACATCCGGAACTCCAGCCGGACATCCGGCCCTGTGCGACCACCAGCCGACCCCCCGGCTCATCCGGGCCTCCACCCGGATCATCCGGACCAGCCCGGATCATCCGGACCCTCGTCCGGATCATCCGGCCAGCACCTGCGCGCGCGTGTTGGGCTGAGCCCATGTACCCCTTCGCCCCCAACTCTATATATAGGACCCCCTCTCCTCTCTTTAAGACATAGCATTGGATTAGCTCATATTTGTGTGAGAGACTTTGCTCATCCACTCGGTTACTTCTCCTCGGAGCTCAGGACCTCTTCGGAGAAGATCCCCCAGCAGATTCAAGACCCCTATCTAGGGAAGAACATCAAGGCCTCCTCTTGGAGATGAACGGTTCCTTTGTATCCTTACCTTAGTTGACTTTGTATCTTGTCGATCTCTTATGTGTGTGGTGATCTAGCACTTGTCTGATCGATTCCTTGTTGGTTGAGTGATTCTCTCTCGTTTTCCCCGTGTTTCCCCTTGTGCTTCCGTGTGTTCTTCGTGATTCCTCCGTAGGATCCCCTCCAAACGTGAAAGATCGACGCAATAGGGTTCCACCCTACATCACATTGGCACTTCCTTTTGAAGGAAATTCGAGAGATTATGTTGCTTATAGACATTTCCCCCCTGGTAGGGACAAACGTACCTTTCTGCAGATGCTCTATGATCCGGGCAATCTCAATTGGCCGTAAATTGAAGAAAATGCAGCGGCTATATTCCTTATTCTGCTTGTTTTCGCCGGATGGCATGCTGTAACTCATGCGCGTGAAAGCCAAGAACAAAAGGGCATTCGTGGCATCGGTCAATATATATGTGGAAACGATATCTCCTCTATAGAGGACAAATTTTTTTGGGGCAATCAGGCAAAACGCGCACGAGAAAATGAAGTACTTTCAAGGATTGCCATTGAATGGAGAGATGTTCACTAAAACGGTCATAATTTTGTCATTCGGAGTCCGTGTCGGACCCACAAGTACTCAAACTGCTCGCGGCAAGCGCAGGAATCCAGAAAATACTTCCCACTTGCGCCAGGAGGCTCGGAGTGCCCTCAAATATGGCCTTAAGCAGGAATTTTTGGCCCTAAAAGTCAAAGAACACCATTCGTCGTTGTTTTTTAGACAAGTTTCTGAATAAATTGGCACTCCCTTTTGAAGGAAATTCAAGAGATTATGTTGCTTATAGACATTAGCCCCCCTGGTAGGGACAAACGTACCTTTCTGCAGATGCTCTATGATCCGGGCAATCTCATTTGGCCGTAAATTGAAGAAAATGCAGCGGCTATATGCCTTATTCTCCTTGTTTTCGCCGGATGACATGTTGTAACTCATGCGCGTGAAAGCCAAGAACAAAAGGGCATTCGTGGCATCGGTCAATATATATGTGAAAACAATATCTCCTCTATAGAGGACAAAAATTTTTGGGGCAATCAGGCAAAACGCGCACGAGAAAATGAAGTACTTTCAAGGACTGCCATAGAATGGAGAGATGTTCACTAAAACGGTCATACTTTTGTCATTTGGAGTCCGTATCGGACCCACAAGTACTCAAACAGCTCGCGGCGAGCACGCGAATACAGAAAATACTCCCTGCTTGCGCCGAGAGGCCTGGAGTGCCCTCAAATACGACCTTAAGCAGGACTTTTTGGCCATGAAAGTCAAAGAACATCATTCATCGCTGTTTTTCAGAAAAGTTTCTGAACCCATTGGCACTTCCTTTCGAAGGAAATTCGAGAGATTATGTTGCTTATAGACATTAGCCCCCCTGGTAGGGACAAACATACCTTTCTGCAGATGCTCTATGATCCGGGCAATCTCATTTGGCCGTAAATTGAAGAAAATCCAGCGGCTATATGCCTTATTCTCCTTGTTTTCGCCGGATGACATGCTGTAACTCATGCGCGTAAAAGCCAAGAACAAAAGGGCACTCGTGGCATCAGTCAATATATATGTAGAAACGATATCTCCTCTATAGAGGACAAGAAATTTTGGGGCAATCAGGCAAAAAGCGCACGAGAAAATGAAGTACTTTCAAGGATTGCCATTGAATGGAGAGATGTTCACTAAAACGGTCATAATTTTGTCATTCGGAGTCCGTGTCGGACCCACAAGTACTCAAACTGCTCGCGGCGAGCACACAAATACAGAAAATACTCCCCGCTTGCACCAGGAGGCTCGGAGTGCTCTCAAATATGGCCTTAAGCAAGACTTTTTGGCCCTCAAAGTCAAAGAACACCATTCGTCGTTGTTTTGCAGACAAGTTTCTGAATCCATTCGCACTTCATTTTGAAGGAAATTCAAGAGATTATGTTGCTTATAGACATTAGCCCCCCTGGTAGGGACAAACGTACCTTTCTGCAGATGCTCTATGATCCGGGCAATCTCATTTGGCCGTAAATTGAAGAAAATCCAGCGGCTATATGCCATATTCTCCTTGTTTTCGCCGGATGGCATGCTGTAACTCATGCGTGTGAAAGCCAAGAACAAAAGGGCATTCGTGGCATCGGTCAATATATATGTGGAAACGATATCTCCTCTATAGAGGACAAGAAATTTTGGGGCAATCAGGCAAAACGCGCACGAGAAAATGAAGTACTTCCAAGGACTGCCATCGAATGGAGAGATGTTCACTAAAACGGTCATAATTTTGTCATTCGGAGTCCGTGTCGGACCCACAAGTACTCAAACTGCTCGCCGCGAGCGCGCGAATCCAGAAAATACTCCCCGCTTGCGCCAGAGGCCCGGAGTGCCCTCAAATACGACCTTAAGCAGGACTTTTTGGCCATACAAGTCAAAGAACATCTTTCGTCACTGTTTTTCAAACAAGTTTCTGAACCCATTGGCACTTCCTTTTGAAGGAAATTCGAGAGATTATGTTGCTTATAGACATTTGCCCCCCTGGTAGGGACAAACGTACTTTTCTGCAGATGCCCTATGATTCGGGTAATCTCATTTGGCCGTAAATTGAAGAAAATCCAGCGGCTATTTGCCTTATTCTCCTTGTTTTCGCCGGATGGCATGTTGTAACTCATGCGCGTGAAAGCCAAGAACAAAATGGCATTCCTGGCATCGGTCAATATATATGTGGAAACGATATCTCCTCTATAGAGGACAAGAAATTTTGGGGCAATCAAGCAAAAAGCGCACGAGAAAATGAAGTACTTTGAAGGAGTGCCATAGAATGGAGAGATGTTCACTAAAATGGTCATAATTTTGTCATTCGGAGTCCGTGTCGGACCCACAAGTACTCAAACTGCTCGCGGCGAGTGCGCGAATCTAGAAAATACGCCCCGCTTGCGCCAGGAGGCCCGGAGTGCCCTCAAGTACGGCCGTAAGCAGGACTTTTTGGCCCTAAAAGTCAAAGAACATCATTCGTCGTTGTGTTTTAGACAAGTTTCTGAACCCATTGGAACTTCCTTTTGAAGGAAAGTCGAGAGATTATGTTGCTTATAGACATTAGCCCCACTGGTAGGGACAAACGTACCTTTCTGCAGATGCTCTATGATTCGGGCAATCTCATTTGGCCGTAAATTGAAGAAAATCCAGCGGCTATATGCCTTATTCTCCTTGTTTTCGCTGGATAGCATGCTGTAACTCATGCGCGTGAAAGCCAAGAACAAAAGGGCATTCATGGCATCGGTCAATATATATGTGGAAACGATATCTACTCTATAGAGGACAAGAAATTTTGGGGCAATCAAGCAAAAAGTGCACGAGAAAATTAAGTACTTTCAAGGAGTGCCATAGAATGGAGAGATGTTCACTCAAACGGTCATAGAATTGTCATTCGAAGTCCGTGTCGGACCCACAAGTACTCAAACTGCTCGCGGCGAGTGCGCGAATCTAGAAAATACGCCCCGCTTGTGCCAGGAGGCCCGGAGTGCCCTCAAGTACGGCCATAAGTAGGACTTTTTGGCCCGTAAAGTCCAAGAACATTAGTCATCGTTGTGTTTTAGACAAGTTTCTGAACCCATTGGAACTTCCTTTTGAAGGAAATTTGAGAGATTATGTTGCTTATAGACATTAGCCCCCTGGTAGGGACAAACGTACCTTTCTGCAGATGCTCTTTGATCCAGGCAATCTCATTTGGCCGTAAATTGAAGAAAATCCAGCGGCTATATGCCTTATTGTCCTTGTTTTTGCCGGATGCCATGCTGTAACTCATGCGCGTGAAAGCCAAGAACAAAAGGGCATTCGTGGCATCGGTCAATATATATGTGGAAACGATATCTCCTCTATGGAGGACAATAAATTTTGGGGCAATCAGGCAAAACGCACACAAGAAAATGAAGTACTTTCAAGGACTGCCATAGAATGGAGAGATGTTCACTAAAACGGTCATAATTTTGTCATTCGGAGTCCGTGTCGGACCCACAAGTACTCAAATTGCTCATGGCGATCGCGCTTAATCCAGTAAATACTCCTGCTTGCGCCAGAGGCCCGGAGTGCCCTCAAATCGACCTTAAGCGGGACTTTTGGCCATGAAAGTCAAAGAACATCATTCGTCATTGTTTTTCGACAAGTTTCAACCCATTGGCACTTCCTTTTGATGGAAATTGAGAGATTATGTTGCTTATAGACATTAGCCCCCTGGTAGGGACAAACGTACCTTCTGCAGATGCTCTATTATCCGGCAATCTCATTTGGCCAGTAAATTGAAGAAAATCCAGCGCTATATGCCTTATTCTCCTTGTTTTCACGGATGGCATGTTTGTAACTCATGCGCGTGAAAGCCAAGAACAAAAGGGCATTCCTGGCATCGGTCAATATATATGTGGAAAGGATATCTCCTCTATAGAGGACAAGAAATTTTGGGGCAATCAGGCAAAAAGCCCATGAGAAAATGAAGTACTTTCAAGGAGTGCCATAGAATGGAGAGATGTTCACTAAAACGGTCATAATTTTGTCATTCGAGTCCGTGTTGGAGCCACAAGTACTCAAACTGCTCGCGCCAAGCGCGCGAATCTAGAAAATACGCCCCGCTTGCGCCAGGAGGCCTGGAGTGCCCTCAAGTACGGCCGTAAGCAGGACTTTTTGGCCCTGAAAGTCAAAGAACATCATTCGTCGTTGTGTTTTAGACGCGTTTCTGAACCCATTGGAACTTCCTTTTGAAGGAAAGTCGAGAGATTATTTTGCTTATAGACATTAGTCCCCCTGGTAGGGACAAACGTACCTTTCTGCAGATGCTCTATGATCCGGGCAATCTCATTTGGCCGTAAATTGAAGAAAATCCAGCGGCTATATGCCTTATTCTCCTTGTTTTCGCGGATGGCATCTTTGTAACTCATGCGCGTGAAAGCCAAGAACAAATGGGCATTCCTGGTATCGGTCAATATATATGTGGAAACGATATCTCCTCTATAGAGGACAAGAAATTTTCGGGCAATCAAGCAAAAAGTGCACGAGAAAATGAAGTACTTTCAAGGAGTGCCATAGAATGGAGAGATGTTCACTAAAACGGTCATAATTTTGTCATTCGGAGTCCGTATTAGACCCACAAGTACTCAAACTGCTCATCAAGTAGCGCCTAATCCAGAAAATACTCCCCGTTTGCGCCAGGAGGCCCGGAGTGCCCTCAAATACGACCTTAAGTAGGACTTTTTGGCCATGAAAGTCAAAGAACATCTTTCGTCACTGTTTTTCAGACAAGTTTCTGAACCCATTGGCACTTCCTTTTGAAGGAAATTCGAGAGATTATGTTGCTTATAGACATTAGCCCCCCTGGTAGGGACAAACATACCTTCTGCAGATGCTCTATGATCCGGCAATCTCATTTGGCGTAAATTGAAGAAAATCCAGCGACTATATGCCTTATTCTCCTTGTTTTCGCGGATGACATGTTTGTAACTCATGCGCGTAAAAGCCAAGAACAAAAGGGCACTTCGTGGCATCGGTCAATATATATGTAAAACGATATCTCCTCTATAGAGGACAAGAAATTTTAGGGCAATCGGCAAAAAGCGCACGAGAAAATGAAGTACTTTCAAGGATTGCCATTGAATGGAGAGATGTTCACTAAAACGGTCATAATTTTGTCATTCGGAGTCCGTGTCGGACCCACAAGTACTCAAACTGCTCGCGGCGAGCACACGAATACAGAAAATACTCCCCGCTTGCACCAGGAGGCTCGGAGTGCTCTCAAATATGGCCTTAAGCAAGACTTTTTGGCCCTCAAAGTCAAAGAACACCATTCGTCGTTGTTTTGCAGACAAGTTTCTGAATCCATTCGCACTTCATTTTGAAGGAAATTCAAGAGATTATGTTGCTTATAGACATTAGCCCCCCTGGTAGGGACAAACGTACCTTTCTGCAGATGCTCTATGATCCGGGCAATCTCATTTGGCCGTAAATTGAAGAAAATCCAGCGGCTATATGCCATATTCTCCTTGTTTTCGCGGATGGCATGCCGTAACTCATGCGTGTGAAAGCCAAGAACAAAAGGGCATTCGTGGCATCGGTCAATATATATGTGGAAACGATATCTCCTCTATAGAGGACAAGAAATTTTGGGGCAATCGAGCAAAACGCATGCGAGAAAATGAAGTACTTCAAGGACGCCATCGAATGGAGAGATGTTCACTAAAACGGTCATAATTTTGTCATTGGTCCGTGTCGGACCCACAAGTACTCAAACTGCTCGCCGCGAGCGCGCGAATCCAGAAAATACTCCCCGCTTGCGCCAGGAGGCCCGGAGTGCCCTCAAATACGACCTTAAGCAGGACTTTTTGGCCATACAAGTCAAAGAACATCTTTCGTCACTGTTTTTCAAACAAGTTTCTGAACCCATTGGCACTTCGTTTTGAAGGAAATTCGAGAGATTATGTTGCTTATAGACATTTGCCCCCCTGGTAGGGACAAACGTACTTTTCTGCAGATGCCCTATGATTCGGGTAATCTCATTTGGCCGTAAATTGAAGAAAATCCAGCGGCTATTTGCCTTATTCTCCTTGTTTTCGCCGGATGGCATGTTGTAACTCATGCGCGTGAAAGCCAAGAACAAAATGGCATTCCTGGCATCGGTCAATATATATGTGGAAACGATATCTCCTCTATAGAGGACAAGAAATTTTAGGGCAATCAAGCAAAAGCGCACGAGAAAATGAAGTACTTTGAAGGAGTGCCATAGAATGGAGAGATGTTCACTAAAATGGTCATAATTTTGTCATTGGTCCGTGTCGGACCCACAAGTACTCAAACTGCTCACATGGCGAGTCGCGAATCTAGAAAATACGCCCGCTTGCGCCAGAGGCCCGGAGTGCCCTCAAATGCGGCCTTAAGCAGGACTTTTGGCCCTAAAAGTCAAAGAACATCATTCGTCGTTGTGTTTTAGACAAGTTTCGAACCCATTGGAACTTCCTTTTGAAGGAAAGTCGAGAGATTATGTTGCTTATAGACATTAGCCCCCTCGGTAGGGACAAACGTACCTTCTGCAGATGCTCTATGATTGAGGCAATCTCATTTGGCCAGTAAATTGAAGAAAATCCAGCGACTATATGCCTTATTCTCCTTGTTTTCGCTGGATAGCATGCTGTAACTCATGCGCGTGAAAGCCAAGAACAAAAGGGCATTCATGGCATCGGTCAATATATATGTGGAAACGATATCTACTCTATAGAGGACAAGAAATTTTGGGGCAATCAAGCAAAAAGTGCACGAGAAAATTAAGTACTTTCAAGGAGTGCCATAGAATGGAGAGATGTTCACTCAAACGGTCATAATTTTGTCATTCGAAGTCCGTGTCGGACCCACAAGTACTCAAACTGCTCGCGGCGAGTGCGCGAATCTAGAAAATACGCCCCGCTTGTGCCAGGAGGCCCGGAGTGCCCTCAAGTACGGCCATAAGCAGGACTTTTTGGCCCGTAAAGTCCAAGAACATTAGTCATCGTTGTGTTTTAGACAAGTTTCTGAACCCATTGGAACTTCCTTTTGAAGGAAATTTGAGAGATTATGTTGCTTATAGACATTAGCCCCCTGGTAGGGACAAACGTACCTTTCTGCAGATGCTCTTTGATCCAGGCAATCTCATTTGGCCGTAAATTGAAGAAAATCCAGCGGCTATATGCCTTATTCTCCTTGTTTTTGCCGGATGCCATGCTGTAACTCATGCGCGTGAAAGCCAAGAACAAAAGGGCATTCGTGGCATCGGTCAATATATATGTGGAAACGATATCTCCTCTATAGAGGACAATAAATTTTGGGGCAATCAGGCAAAACGCACACAAGAAAATGAAGTACTTTCAAGGACTGCCATAGAATGGAGAGATGTTCACTAAAACGGTCATAATTTTGTCATTCGGAGTCCGTGTCGGACCCACAAGTACTCAAATTGCTCGCGGCGATCGCGCTAATCCGTAAAATACTCCCTGCTTGCGCCAGGAGGCCCGGAGTGCCCTCAAATACGACCTTAAGCAGGACTTTTTGGCCATGAAAGTCAAAGAACATCATTCGTCGCTGTTTTTCAGACAAGTTTCTGAACCCATTGGCACTTCCTTTTGATGGAAATTCGAGAGATTATGTTGCTTATAGACATTAGCCCCCCTGGTAGGGACAAACGTACCTTTCTGCAGATGCTCTATTATCCGGGCAATCTCATTTGGCCGTAAATTGAAGAAAATCCAGCGGCTATATGCCTTATTCTCCTTGTTTTCGCCGGATGGCATGCTGTAACTCATGCGCGTGAAAGCCAAGAACAAAAGGGCATTCCTGGCATCGGTCAATATATATGTGGAAAGGATATCTCCTCTATAGAGGACAAGAAATTTTGGGGCAATCAGGCAAAAAGCCCATGAGAAAATGAAGTACTTTCAAGGAGTGCCATAGAATGGAGAGATGTTCACTAAAACGGTCATAATTTTGTCATTCGAGTCCGTGTTGGAGCCACAAGTACTCAAACTGCTTTCGCGCAAGCGCCAAATCTAGAAAATACGCCCGCTTGCGCCAGAGGCCTGGAGTGCCCTCAAGTACGGCCGTAAGCAGGACTTTTTGGCCCTGAAAGTCAAAGAACATCATTCGTCGTTGTGTTTTAGACGCGTTTCTGAACCCATTGGAACTTCCTTTTGAAGGAAAGTCGAGAGATTATTTTGCTTATAGACATTAGTCCCCCTGGTAGGGACAAACGTACCTTTCTGCAGATGCTCTATGATCCGGGCAATCTCATTTGGCCGTAAATTGAAGAAAATCCAGCGGCTATATGCCTTATTCTCCTTGTTTTCGCCGGATGGCATGCTGTAACTCATGCGCGTGAAAGCCAAGAACAAAAGGGCATTCCTGGTATCGGTCAATATATATGTGGAAACGATATCTCCTCTATAGAGGACAAGAAATTTTCGGGCAATCAAGCAAAAAGTGCACGAGAAAATGAAGTACTTTCAAGGAGTGCCATAGAATGGAGAGATGTTCACTAAAACGGTCATAATTTTGTCATTCGGAGTCCGTATTAGACCCACAAGTACTCAAACTGCTCACGGCGAGCGCGCGAATCCAGAAAATACTCCCCGTTTGCGCCAGGAGGCCCGGAGTGCCCTCAAATACGACCTTAAGTAGGACTTTTTGGCCATGAAAGTCAAAGAACATCTTTAAATCACTTTGTTTTTCGAGACAAGTTTCAACCCATTGGCACTTCCTTTTGAAGGAAATTCGAGAGATTATGTTGCTTATAGACATTAGCCCCCTGGTAGGGACAAACATACCTTTCTGCAGATGCTCTATGATCCGGGCAATCTCATTTGGCCGTAAATTGAAGAAAATCCAGCGGCTATATGCCTTATTCTCCTTGTTTTCGCCGGATGACATGCTGTAACTCATGCGCGTAAAAGCCAAGAACAAAAGGGCACTCGTGGCATCAGTCAATATATATGTAGAAACGATATCTCCTCTATAGAGGACAAGAAATTTTGGGGCAATCAGGAAAAAAGCGCACGAGAAAATGAAGTACTTTCAAGGATTGCCATTGAATGGAGAGATGTTCACTAAAACGGTCATAATTTTGTCATTCGGAGTCCGTGTCGGACCCACAAGTACTCAAACTGCTCGCGGCGAGCACACGAATACAGAAAATACTCCCCGCTTGCACCAGGAGGCTCGGAGTGCTCTCAAATATGGCCTTAAGCAAGACTTTTTGGCCCTCAAAGTCAAAGAACACCATTCGTCGTTGTTTTGCAGACAAGTTTCTGAATCCATTCGCACTTCATTTTGAAGGAAATTCAAGAGATTATGTTGCTTATAGACATTAGCCCCCCTGGTAGGGACAAACGTACCTTTCTGCAGATGCTCTATGATCCGCGCAATCTCATTTGGCCGTAAATTGAAGAAAATCCAGCGGCTATATGCCATATTCTCCTTGTTTTCGCCGGATGGCATGCTGTAACTCATGCGTGTGAAAGCCAAGAACAAAAGGGCATTCGTGGCATCGGTCAATATATATGTGGAAACGATATCTCCTCTATAGAGGACAAGAAATTTTGGGGCAATCAGGCAAAACGCGCACGAGAAAATGAAGTACTTTCAAGGAGTGCCATAGAATGGAGAGATGTTCACTCAAACGGTCATAATTTTGTCATTCGAAGTCCGTGTCGGACCCACAAGTACTCAAACTGCTCGCGGCGAGTGCGCGAATCTAGAAAATACGCCCCGCTTGCGCCAGGAGGCCCGGAGTGCCCTCAAGTACGGCCATAAGCAGGACTTTTTGGCCCTTAAAGTCCAAGAACATTAGACTTCGTTGTGTTTTTGACAAGTTTCTGAACCCATTGGAACTTCCTTTTGAAGGAAATTCGAGAGATTATGTTGCTTATAGACATTAGCCCCCTGGTAGGGACAAACGTACCTTTCTGCAGATGCTCTTTGATCCAGGCAATCTCATCTGGCCGTAAATTGAAGAAAATCCAGCGGCTATATGCCTTATTCTCCTTGTTTTTGCCGGATGGCATGCTGTAACTCATGCGCGTGAAAGCCAAGAACAAAAGGGCATTCGTGGCATCGGTCAATATATATGTGGAAACGATATCTCCTCTATAGAGGACAAGAAATTTTGGGGCAATCAGGCAAAACGCACACGAGAAAATGAAGTACTTTCAAGGACTGCCATAGAATGGAGAGATGTTCACTAAAACGGTCATAATTTCGTCATTCGGAGTCCGTGTCGGACCCACAAGTACTCAAACTGCTCGCAGCGATCGCCCGAATCCAGAAAATACTCCCTGCTTGCGCCAGGAGGCCCGGAGTGCCCTCAAATACGACCTTAAGCAGGACTTTTTGGCCATGAAAGTCAAAGAACATCATTCGTCGCTGTTTTTCAGACAAGTTTCTGAACCCATTGGCACTTCCTTTTGAAGGAAATTCGAGAGATTATGTTGCTTATAGACATTAGCCCCCTTGGTAGGGACAAACGTACCTTTCTGCAGATGCTCTATTATCCGGGCAATCTCATTTGGCCGTAAATTGAAGAAAATCCAGCGCTATATGCCTTATTCTCCTTGTTTTCGCGGATGGCATGTCAGTAACTCATGCGGCGTGAAAGCCAAGAACAAAAGGGCATTCCTGGCATCGGTCAATAGATATGTGGAAAGGATATCTCCTCTATAGAGGACAAGAAATTTTGGGGCAATCAGGCAAAAAGCCCATGAGAAAATGAAGTACTTTCAAGGAGTGCCATAGAATGGAGAGATGTTCACTAAAACGGTCATAATTTTGTCATTCGAGTCCGTGTTGGACCCACAAGTACTCAAACTGCTCGCGCCAAGCGCGCGAATCTAGAAAATACGCCCCGCTTGCGCCAGCAGGCCTGGAGTGCCCTCAAGTACGGCCGTAAGCAGGACTTTTTGGCCCTGAAAGTCAAACAACATCATTCGTCGTTGTGTTTTAGACACGTTTCTGAACCCATTGGAACTTCCTTTTGAAGGAAAGTCGAGAGATTATTTTGCTTATAGACATTAGTCCCCCTGGTAGGGACAAACGTACCTTTCTGCAGATGCTCTATGATTCGGGCAATCTCATTTGGCCGTAAATTGAAGAAAATCCAGCGGCTATATGCCTTATTCTCCTTGTTTTCACGGATGGCATGTCAGTAACTCATGCGCGCGTGAAAGCCAAGAACAAAAGGGCATTCCTGGTATCGGTCAATATATATGTGGAAACGATATCTCCTCTATAGAGGACAAGAAATTTTGGGGCCATCAGGCGAAAAGCGCACGAGAAAATGAAGTACTTTCAAGGACTGCCATAGAATGGAGAGATGTTCACTAAAACGGTCATAATTTTCTCATTCCGAGCCTGTGTCGGACCCACAAGTACTCAAACTGCTCACGGCGAGTGCGCGAATCTAGGAAGTATTCCCCGCTTGCGCCCGGAGGCCTAGAGTGCCCTCAAATACGGCCGTAAGCAGGACTTTTTTGCCCTGAAAGTCAAAGAACATCATTCGTCGCTATTTTTCAGACAAGTTTCTGAACCCATTGGCACTTCCTTTTGAAGGAAATTCGAGAGATTATGTTGCTTATGGACGTTAGTCCCCCTAGTAGGGACAAACGTACCTTTCTACAGATACTCTATGATCCGGGCTATCTCATTTGACCGTAAATTGAAGAAAATCCAGCGGCTATATGCCTTATTCTCCTTGTTTTTGCCGGATGGCATGCTGTAACTCATGCGCGTGAAGGCCAAGAACAAAAGGGCATTCCCTGCATCGGTCCATATATATGTGGAAACGATATCTCCTCTATAGAGGACAAGAAATTTTGCGGCAATCAGGCAAAAAGCGCAGGAGAAAATGAAGTACTTTCAAGGATTGCCATAGAAAGGACAGATGTTCACTAAAACGGTCATAATTTTGTCATTCGGAGTCCGTGTTGGACCCATAAGTACTCAAACTGCTCACGGCGAGTGCACAAATCCAAAAAATACTCCCCACTTGCTCCAGGAGGCCTGGAGTACCCTCAAATTCAGCCTTAAGTAGGACTTTTTGGCCCTGAAAGTCAAAGAACAACATTCGTCGCTATTTTTCAGACAAGTTTCTGAACCCATTGGCACTTCCTTTTGAAGGAAATTCGAAAGATTATGTTGCTTATAAACATTAGTCCCCCTGGTAGGGACAAATGTACCTTTCTGCAGATGCTCTATGATCCGGGCAATCTCATTTGGCCGTAAATTGAAGAAAATCCAGCGGCTATATGCCTTATTCTCCTTGTTTTCGCCGGATGGCATGCTGTAACTCATGCGCGTGAAAGCGAAGAACAAAAGGGCATTCCTCGCATCGGTCAATATATATGTGGAAACGATATCTCCTCTATAGAGGACAAGAAATTCTGGGGCAATCAGGCAAAAAGCGCATGAGAATATAAAGTAATTTCAAGGATTGCCATAGAAAGGATAGATGTTCACTAAAACGGTCATGATTTTGTCATTCGGAGTCCGTGTTGGACCCATATGCACTCAAACTGCTCGCGGCGAGCGCGTGAATCCAAAAAATACTCCCCACTTGCACTAGGAGGCCCGGAGTACCCTCAAATTCAGCCTTAAGAAGGACTTTGTGGCCCTGAAAGTCAAAGAACATCATTCGTCGCTATTTTTTTAGACAAGTTTCTGAACCCATTGGCACTTCCTTTTGAAGGAAATTCGAGAGATTATGTTGCTTATAGACATTAGTCCCCCTGGTAGGGACAAACGTACCTTTATGCAGATGCTCTATGATCCGGGCAATCTCATTTGGCCGTAAATTGAAGAAAATCCAGCAGCTATATGCCTTATTGATGCGGAGCATCCTTCCATCATTCCCATGGACTCTACATCAACACCTACAACACCACAAGGACCGATGACTCGAGCACGTGCAAGAGCTCTTGAAACCGAGGTGACATCAATCCTCTCACAACTCTCCTTCGATTCACATGAGACATGGTTACTACCTCAAACGGAAACTCTATGCATACTCAGGCATCAAGGAGTCGACCATGAAGAGGCTAGGAAGCAAGGAGAATCGGAAGCGGAAGACATACGTGAAGACGGAGAGGAGAAAGCAACAAGTACCAGGGAGGCCGGACGATCCGGACAGAGGCCCGGACGATCCGGACACATCCCGGATGATCCGGACCCCGGTCCGGACGATCCGGCTAACTCCACCGAAGGCAACAGAACCTCCACGCTGAAGCCGGATCATCCGGACCCAGGCCCGGATCATCCGGACCCCGCCCGGACGTCCGGACCCCCAGCCGGACATCCGGCCCTGCGCCGTCACCAGCAGAGCACCCGGACCATCCGGACCCCCACCCGGATCATCCGGACCAGCCCGGATCATCCGGACCGTCGCCCGGATCGTCCGGCCAGCGCCTGCGCGCGCGTGTTGGGCTGAGCCCATGTACCCCTTCACCCCAGACTCTATATATAGGACCCCCTCTCCTCACTTTGAGACTTAGCGTTGGTTTAGCTCAAGATTAGAGATAGAGCTACGCTCATCTACCGGATCTCCTCCTCGTGATGGACCGCGGCCTCTTCGGAGAAGATCCTCTCGGATACAAGACCCCTTTTTGGGAAGATCCCCTCGTGGATTCAAGGCCTCCTCCAGGAGATGAACGGTTCCTTTGTATCCTTACCCTAGTTAACTATGTATCTTGTGGATCTCGTGTGTGTATGTTGATCTAGCACTTGTGTGATCGATTCCTTGTTGGTTGAGTGATTCTCTCTCGTTTTCCCCGTGTTTCCCTCGTGCTTCCGCGTGTTCTTCGTGTTTCCTCCGTAGGATCCCCTCCAAACGTGAAAGATCGACGAATTAGGGTTCCACCCTACATCATATGGTATCATGAGCCACGTTGATCACGTTTTTGGAGCCCCTACCTCGTGATTTCTAGCTTGATTTTGTTGTTTTCGTCCTAAAAACCCGAAAATCCCCACAAAAATACCCCCAAATTTTTTGTGATTTGTTAGTTTTGATGATGTTTTGTTGTTTTTGATCCGTGGATTCGGTGTGTAACTCGTGGATCTTGTGTTTCCCCACCTTCTCCCCCTCGAAATCCACCAAAATCCCCGAAATCGTCAATTTCCACCCCATTTTCGTGTTCTTCCCGAGCAGTTCCCGTGCGTGGTTGAACTGCCCGGATCATCCGGACCAAGTCCCGGATCATCCGGACTCGCCGGATCATCCGCCTCTGGCCGGATCATCCGGCTTCCTCTGCAAACTGCAGATTCTGCGCAGCCCACATCCACCACCACCACCATCCACACACATATACCTCCCCCACCCTATCCACCACCATTTCCACTTGCCAAACCCCAAGACTCAACCTCCGTACTACCATTCGATTTTGAGTTCGACAATTTGAGTGAGATTTCCGTGTCCTTTTGTGTTTCGGCTATCTAGGCGCGGTGTAACATCAACAACAAACACTCATTTTGGTCGGCTACTCATCTTCGCTACGGACGGTAACATCGACGACATCTTTGTCATACCTTGCAATTGCATTGATAACCATCATATACCATCTTTTGCGTTGCTTACCCACCGAGACTAGCCTTTGAGTATTGCCGGCAACGTGACTTGTGCACATTAGTTGCATACACCATATCATACATACAATTGAGGTGCATATCTCGGAATCAACTTGTGTGTCACAAAGTTGTCATCGCATACACAATTGCTATCTTAGTTCGTCAAGTTTGCATAAGAAAAGAGCTCAAAAGAGAAAGAGCCACTCAAGATAAGCAAAGAGCTTATAAGCAACAAGCATAGCATCATACAACATTAAGATTGTCATATAAGATTATCTTGGATCATTGCACCGAAATACCATACATATAGTATACTTGGGATAGAGATCGTTGCATTTTTGCCTAGTAGGTTGTGCACAAGCTCCGTATCCGCCTATTGCAATCGTGCTAGCGTCTCTCTAGTATTGTGCAACAAGAGCATTTTCGTGGATTCCACATTTTGGCTCACTTTTGGTTTGCACAATCCCATTTATCTATTTGCGTGTGTGTTTCCGTGTACCACTACTAGCTTGGTCTACTTGTTGCATATGCGAATTTACGAATCTTCTTCAACATTTTTGAGCCAAGCTAACAATTGCAATCAATTTTGTGCCACCATCCTAACCAAGCTCCACCAAAGGCTTTTACTTGTGTAGGTGTGAGAATCGACAAGGATCGGTACCAATAGTGCTATTTCATTGTCCGCATTTGAGTGAACTTGATTCATCTTCAACTTCGGTCAAAGGTACATTGGTATTAGTTCTTCTCCTTCTACCACTCACAATTTTGCTTGAAATGATGGATAGGCCAAGTTCTTCTACAAATCCACTCTTCGTCGAGCAAGACGACTGATAGAGGCGGAGGTGTCCCGATCTTTCGATGAGATGATAACTATCGATTTGGTGGAGACGACTTTGACGATCCGACTAAAAACGTGCACGACGTTGCGCCTTAGCAATCGCTAAACCAACTCCGAGAGGTTATTGACCACGCCGGAGCACAATCAACCTGACCACGAAGGTCTATTCCTGCAAGCAATCAAAGAACAAGCAAGAATATGATAAAAGCAATCTGAATATTGCGAGGATGTATGAAGTATTGATAAAGGTGGGGATCCGTAAGCGGTCTTGGTGCAGTCGTTGGACACAAGCGAAGTACGAAGTTGCAATGGCTAACTTTAACTAAACAAATCCCAAGGAAAAAGCTACTAGATGGATCTACTTATATAGGTGCAAGGGTGGAGGCCAAGGAGGAGGAGGACGTCCCAAGGCAGCCTAAAACCAACCCTAGGTCGTACAAGGCTCATGGGCCCAAGTGGAGGTGACGTAACACCTTTGGACTTGTAGTTTGACTCGGATTCTGCTGCAGCGTGAGATTGTTTCGTCCATAACTCAACGCTCCGGACGGCTTTTAAGGCGATTCCAATTGTGCTGGAAAGAGCATGAAATCTGCTTTCCAACAAAAAATGAATCACCCAATTCGGAGTCCGTATGAAAAAGTTGTTGACGTTTTGAGTCAGGTATGTCTGTGCAGTCCGAATCTGAATCCAGAACGTGAGAGACTTGGACTCTATCTTCTCTTGGCCCAAAAGTGACGTGAGAAGACTTTTTGAACAACACCTAAACTTCTCCTTTTCCCTTATCTTCATATGTGGATTGTACAAATGTCCCATACACCTGCAATTAGACAAAACACAAAAGTATGTGAAGTATTTTTGTTCTGGATAACATAAATATATTATTGAATAGTTTGCACTAGAAATCACCTGACAAATATGCATGTATGCAATATTTTTGGTCTTATACAAGGTAGTCATGTCCTCATCATCCTCCCCTTCTTGAAAACAAAGCCGTCCTCGGCGTTGCTTAATCTGAAATGTGGCTAACAAAAGAGACAAGGTGTACATGTTGTATATGTATACGTCATCCATTTTTACTTCCCTTGATTTTTGCATATATGACACATGAATAGATGAGTAACTTGCATAGTTCATAAAATCTAAAGCCAACAAATTAGCACAAGAACTAGAAGGCATGAATATATTGCAACTCAGTTTGCACATATAAGTGAAGCTCTTCTTTATTTCAAAAGATTGACAATGTTCATCATTAAACCATCCCAACATTGGTGAATAAACCTTATTTGAATCAAATTTACATGCTACAACATGCTTAGATAAGCAACATGCAATGAGTCATTCGACATAGAATCATCACCAAGATTAGAGGTCATATCAAAATGATTAAACATTGATTCTTTTGCATCAACAGTTAATTCAATGGGTGCTCTCAAAATTGTTGGTATTTCAGTTGTTTGATCACATGGCAAAGTCAAATTATCAACATAATCCTCTAAAATAGGTGGTGTGATCAAAGTAGTGGGTAGCTCAACACATGATGTATTCAAGTTAACTAGGGATGCATCATTCTCATGTGAAGTTATATCATGAATACCTTTACTGTTACCTTGTCGCAAAGACATAGCTGATGTAGGTACAAACGTAGACAATGCACCATACTCTTGAGATGATGTCGCGCTCATAATCCGAGGTGGGGCTGCTCTAGTAGGTGCAACGGTGGAGGAACCAACCGGCGGTGGTGAGCATGAACTGGAATAGTAGTTGTTGTAGTCACCCAATGCATCCTCCTCAGAATCGTCTCTCAAAGGTACAAGCACGAACATACATACCACTAATGCAACGAGGAATATATCTGAAATCTTGCTGAATATCATGGTTCAAACCACCAAAAAATCTATTCATTGTATCATCCTTAGATTCTTCTATGTCACAATGATGCATATAAGATTTGAACTCTTTGTAGTAAGCATGAACAGTGTTGTTGCCTTGTTTAAATTGTTCAAATTTGTGAAGCAATTCACGGCGATAGTAAGGAGGGAAAAACCGTTTTCTCATTACATCTTTCAAATCTTTCCAAGTTGTGGGTTGGTTATCAATGTTTTTCTTACAATGCACACTCCACCAAACAGAAGCAAAACCAGTAAATGCTCTAGTGACAGCTCGTACTCGCTCAAGTTCAGAAAAAACATGGTGACTAAAAACTTGTTCTACTTCAAGCTCCCAAGCTAGATAAATAGCAGGATTAAATCTACCCTCAAATGACGGTAAAGAGCTAACTGGCCATGTGCTTGTGTGTGTTGTCCCAACTCTCGTGATGGTGAAGATGTGTTAAATCGTCCAAGAACTTCTATCTCCAAACCTGTCATGATTAGTAGAAACAAGAAACAAAATTCGAGAATAATGTTCCTATGAAATACTAGGATGTGGTTGTAAAGTGCTCACAATAAAGCAAATATCAATATCTTACAAGTTCTTACCATGCGGCGGTGGTGACAGCAACCAGCGGTGTCAAGTAACTCTGAAGATTGTGTAAAGCGATTGCGAGAGGCGTCGACGTACACGGTGTAGAAATATGTGGAGCTGGGTTGGCTATATATGGTAGCAAATTTTTAGCAATAATCAATTCAAAGATGCAATGTTGAATAAGCGCTCAACGACGATACTCAGTGCTGGTCCTAGGCTAGACCGGACTAGAGACGCGAGCCTAGAACACTAATGAGGTCACGGCGTAGCACAACTAGCATCAATGAAGGATACTAAGTAACTCTTGACAGCAAGATAGAAGTGAAGATCACAACGGTAGTGAAGATAATGATGAAAAACAACTACCAAGCAGGATATACAACAACTCTCTCTCCAACTTTCCTCTTGAAAAGTTTGAGCCAATTTTATGATAAATTATTTCAAAGAATGCTACTAACTCAAGCTTTCCAATGCGAAAAGAATCACTCAATTCCGAGTTGATATGAGGAGTCAAAGAATTCTAAAACTGGCCTGAAATATTGGAACAAGCTGTGTTCACGAACTTCGAGGGCAAAAGACCTATTTAGAAGCCGATTTTGAGGTGTCAAATATTGAACTAGCTTCTGCAACTATTTAGATGCGGCTCGTCGCTAGCTTCAATTTGAGTACTCACGGAGCCAAAACGGACTTCGTATGAGGAAGATACACCTGTTTTACTGAACAGTACACAAAACAGATTCAATCCGAATTCAGGTACGAGATTGATTCTAGATAGATCCGATTTTTTTTCTTCTCTTTTTTTCCTCACACTTTTGTTTTCTTTTCTTCTCTCTCTTTTCTTTTTTTTTTCCTTTTTTTTTTCTCTTTTTTCTCTTTTTTTTCTCCTCTTTCCAAGACAAACTAGATAAGATGCAGATTGGATCGGCGAAGATGTGAATGACCTCAACTATGATTATGACAATGAACAGCACGTAGTACGTGGTGGAAATTAATAGATGGGATGGTGGACAGCGGAAGGGATAATGATGCAGCGGCGTGACTAATGTGAACAAAACTCAAACTCTAAAGGACCTAGACACTAAGACCAGCAACGACACGACGATGCAACCGATAATTCAACTATGCAAGCAACGAATAGAAAATTGCAAAGGCTCGATCGCTTGGATAAAGGATGAACAGATCTAATTTTTTTGTGGCTTTTCATGGACTATAGGTATGAATGACAGATGCGATCTAAACTATGAAAAACTGTAAAATCTCACCGAGCAACCTGAAAACTGATACCACTTGATAGAGGCGGAGGTGTCCCGATCTTTCGATGAGATGATAACTATCGATTTGGTGGAGACGACTTTGACGATCCGACTAAAAACGTGCACGACGTTGCGTCTTAGCAATCGCTAAACCAACTCCGAGAGGTTATTGACCACGCCGGAGCACAATCAACCTGACCACGAAGGTCTATTCCTGCAAGCAATCGAAGAACAAGCAAGAATATGATAAAAGCAATCTGAATATTGCGAGTATGTATGAAGTATTGATAAAGGTGGGGATCCGTAAGCGGTCTTGGTCTGGTCGTTGGACACAAACGAAGTACACGAAGTTGCAATGGCTAACTTTTAACTAAACAAATCCCAAGGAAAAAGCTACTAGATGGATCTACTTATATAGGTGCAAGGGGTGGAGGCCAAGGAGGAGGGAGGACGTCCCAAGGCAGCCTAAAACCAACCCTAGGTCGTACAAGGCTCATGGGCCCAAGTGGAGGTGACGTAACACCTTTGGACTTGTAGTTTGACTCGGATTCTGCTGCAGCGTGAGATTGTTTCGTCCATAACTCAAAGCTCCGGACGGCTTTTAAGGCGATTCCAATTGTGCTGGAAAGAGCATGAAATCTGCTTTCCAACAAAAAAAGAATCACCCAATTCGGAGTCCGTATGAAAAAGTTGTTGACGTTTTGAGTCAGGTATGTCTGTGCAGTCCGAATCTGAATCCAGAACGTGAAAGACTTGGACTCTATCTTCTCTTGGCCCAAAAGTGACGTGAGAAGACTTTTTGAACAACACCTAAACTTCTCCTTTTCCCTTATCTTCATATGTGGATTGTACAAATGTCCCATACACCTGCAATTAGACAAAACACAAAAGTATGTGAAGTATTTTTGTTCTGGATAACATAAATATATTATTGAATAGTTTGCACTAGAAATCACCTGACAAATATGCATGTATGCAATATTTTTGGTCTTATACAAGGTAGTTATGTCCTCATCAACGACGAAATGTCATCCTACGTCACCAAGAGCTACCTCTTTGGCGCGCAACGAGCTCTCCATCAAGAGCAACAAGCAATGAGCGAACGCATCGACAACCTCTCCACCGACTTGCGACTCTCCGAGAAGCGTACACGAGATTACTTCGACAACAAACTCGACGCGCACAAGAAAGAGAACGATGCAAGAATGGACGAGATCCGCGCCTTGTTGGTGAACCGGCGTACTTCTACCTCTTCACATTCAAGACGGAGCCACTCAAGTCGCCACTCCGACGACTCCTTCTCCGACACAAGTACACCGTCATCGAACATTCTTCGACGAGCCGCGCGTCAAGACCGGCATGCATCTCGCAACCTGCTACACGACAAGAATCTCCAAGAGCAAGTTGATGAAGAAGTTCCTCGTCCTCAATCGAGCCAAATGGCGTTTGCTCAAGCTCAAGAACGACAACGTCTTCGCCACCAACAAGAACAAGAATGAGCGCGCCTACACCAAGAGCAACAAGACGCCGAGGCTCAATGTCTTCAACAACAACAACAAGAAGCACAAGCTCTTGAGGCGGAACGCGCCCTTCAAGCATCAAGTCAAGCTTTCGCCAACCGCAACCGCGAAAGGCGCAATCAAGAGGAAGCCCTTCGAGAAGAAATACAAGAGAGGAACTACCACCCGCGTGCGCAACGTCAAGCTCCTCCACAAGCTCCACAAGCTCCTCCATAAGCTCCTCAAGCTCAACCTCACCCTCAAGATCAACAAGAGCAAGTTGATCATGGACTTCCTCCTCGCCAAGAGCAACATGAGGATGATTACCCTCCACGTCAAGAACGTCATCATCAACATCGACCTCAAAACAATGAAGAACATCGCTATGGCAAGCTCAAGTTCACAATGCCCAAGTTCAATGGAACCAATGATCCCAAGAGTACCTCTCATGGGCATTGAAGGTTGACAAAATCTATCGTTTGCACAACTATGAGGAAGAGAAGAAGATCGCTATGGCATCACTTGAGTTCCAAGACTATGTGCTCATATGGTGGGAACAAAGCCTTGAGCACCGACAAGCAAGAGGTGAACCTCCAATCACCTTTTGGGCTCAAATGAAGGATGTCATGCGAGCACGCTTTGTGCCCACCTACTACAACCGTGATCTCTTCAAGAAGCTACAACTCCTCAAGCAAGGAACAAAGAGTGTTGAAGAATATTACAAAGAAATGGAGATTGCCATGATTCGAGCCAATGTCAAGGAAGATGATGAGCAAACAATGGCACGATTCTTGAACGGACTCAACCATCCCATCAAGAAGATTACCGACTTCCAACCCTACTCCAACCTCATTGAGCTCGTGCATCAAGCTACAAAGGCGGAACGACAAGTGCAAGATGACTTCAAGTACGCCAAGTACTCATCCAAGACATACGGCCTCTCCAACAACCAAACTTCAACAACTACTCCAACTTCGACATCAACCAAGCCTTTTCCAAGCAACGACGACAAGTCAAGTTACAAGAAAACTTCTACAAGTTCAAATCGTCTTCCTCCTACTACAAGCAACTCCAAGCCGCGTGCTTCATCATCTACTCCAACCAATGAGACCGTCAAGACAAGCTCCTTCAAGTGTTTTACTTGAGGCGGCCGAGGCCACAAGTCATATGAATGCACCAACAAGCGCACCATGATACTCAACGACGATGGCACCTACGACTCAATGAGTGAAGATGAAATGGACGCCATTGAGCAAGTGGCCATGCACCGGCGCATCAACGAGGATGAAGATGATCAAGTCTTTTGTGATGAAGATACAAGCCCCGCTCTTGTTGTCTCCAAAGTCTTGATACTTCAACATCACCAAGAAGAAGACCAACGATGCCACATCTTCCACACAAAGGCCGGCATCAATGGGAGATCCGTCAAGGTCACCATCGATGGAGGTAGTTGCCACAACTTGGCAAGCGAAGAACTATGCTCCAAGCTCCAATTGGTCAAGAAGAAGCATCCGCAACCATACAAAGTTCAATGGCTAAGTGACTCAAGCACTATCTGAGTTGAGCATACGGTCCAAGTATCCTTCAAAATAGGTGCATATGAGGACACTTTGGAATGTGATGTGGTCCCAATGACCGATTGCCACCTCCTCCTTGGTCGGCCATGGCAATTCGATCGTGGTGTCTACCACAATGGGCGTACAAACCACTATAGCTTCAAGATGAAAGGCAAAGAATATGTCCCTCGACCGATGTCTCCTAGTCAAGTGATAGCCGATAAACAAGCCACCAACCAAAGAGAGAAGAGGAGAAAGTGAGCCACCAAAAAGTGAGTGAGAGCCACAAGCCAAATTTGGCGCCTCTTAGCCTAGAGAAAAAACCTCATACTATTCGCCACCAAACATGAGATGAGAGAAGTGTGTGAGAACCCATCGAGTGTGATGCACTTTGTCCTTGTGTGCAAGGATGGAGAACCAAAAACTAACACCACTCATGAGCTACCTTTGGTGTTTCAATCTCTTTTGCAGGAATTTCAAGATGTTTTCCCCGATGAGCTACCTCCGGGTCTACCTCCTCTACGAGGCATTGAGCATCGAATCGACCTCATCCCCGGAGCGCCACTTCCAAACAAAGCTCCATACCGTGTCAATCCGGAAGAAACCAAGGAGATTCAACGACAAGTACAACAACTAATCGACAACGGTCATGTACGTGAAAGCTTAAGCCCTTGTGCCGTGCCCGTTATTCTTGTGCCTAAGCCCGATGGAACATTCCGCTTGTGCTCCGATTGTAGACCAATTAATGCTATCACCGTGCGCTATAGGCATCCCATTCCTCGCTTAGATGATATGCTTGATGAACTTAGTGGAGCCAACTTTTTCTCAAAAATTGATCTTAAAAGTGGCTATTATCAAATCCGCATTCATGAGGGTGATGAATTGAAAACTGCTTTCAAAACAAAATTTGGCCTATATGAGTGGTTGGTCATGCCTATGGGTTTGTCGGAAGCTCCCGGAACTTTTGTGCGTCTTATGCATCATGTACTTCGCCCATACATTGGAATCTTTGTTGTGGTTTACTTCGATGATATTCTTGTGTTTAGCAAAACCATGAAAGAACATCTTGATCATGTTAAGCTTGTTTTGCAAACACTTCGAAAAGAAAGTCTTTATGCCAACTTGAAAAAATGCACTTTTGGAGTTGACAAAGTGGTTTTCTTGGGTTTCGTTGTCCCTTCCAAGGGTGTCCATGTTGATGAAACTAAGATCAAAGCAATTAAAACTTGGCCCCAACCCACCAATTTGCAACAAGTGCGAAGTTTCCTTGGTCTTGCAGGTTTTTATCGCCGCTTTGTGAAAAACTTTAGCACTATTGCAGCTCCTTTGCATGCTTTGAGTAAGAAGAATACTCCTTTTGTTTGGGGACCTTTGCAATCCAACGCTTTTGATGAGCTCAAGTCTTTACTTACTCATGCTCCGATTCTTGCTTTGCCCAATTTTGACAAAACTTTTGAGGTCCATTGCGATGCAAGTGGTACTGGAATTGGAGGAGTTTTAATGCAAGAAAAACGAGTCATTGCTTATTTTAGTGAAAAACTCTCCGGTGCTCAACTTAACTATCCCGTGTATGACAAAGAATTGTATGCTTTAGTGCGTGTCCTCCATGTTTGGGAACATTATCTTAGACCTCATGAGTTTGTCATCCATACCGATCACGAAACGCTTAAGTACTTAAAAGGTCAAACTAAATTAAACAAGCGTCATGCCAAATGGAGTGAATTTATTGAATCTTTTCCATATGTGATCAAGTACATTAAGTGATAGAGGCGGGGGTGTCCCAATCTTTCGATGAGATGATAAATATCGATTTGGTGGAGACGACTTTGACGATCCGACTACAAACGTGCACGACGTTGCGCCTTAGCAATCGCTAAACCAACTCCCAGAGGTTATTGACCACGCCGGAGCACAATCAACCTGACCACGAAGGTCTATTCCTGCAAGCAATCGAAGAACAAGCAAGAATATAATAAAAGCAATCTGAATATTGCGAGTATGTATGAAGTATTGATAAAGGTGAGGATCCGTAAGCGGTCTTGGTCTGGTCGTTGGACACAAACGAAGTACACGAAGTTGCAATGGCTAACTTTTAACTAAACAAATCCCAAAGTCTAAACGGTGCCCTAAGGGCTGTATATATGGGGGAAGAGGAGGGAATTTCGTGGCCCTTGAGGGTGGGGTCCGAAACCAACCCTATCTCTTGTTTCCCCACACATGCGGACTCTAAAAATAGCCTATACTTAAGTATTTCGAAATTACATGGGCCTGGCCCAATAATAAGGTGACGCAGCACCTAGAATAGCCTATGGACGAATATTATGAAGTGGCATCTTGTATATTTCGTCCAAGGCTTCATGCACTCCTTATGGTGGCTTCAAAGTCCTGAAATCATCACTTGTAACTCCGTTCTTGATCCCCTTGCATGCCATCAACTCCATGCGTGTTCTTGCTCCAATGTTCATCCTTCTCCAAGCTAGGCCCTTCATTTGTAAGCAAAACAAATGTATCCAATTTAAGCAAGATCATATTCTCATGAACATTAAAATCATTACAAAGAAACGAAAGTACACAGTAATTTAATTGGCGTCGCGAGCTCTAGTAATTGGTCCCAGATATGTAACAAGAGGGCTGTGGGTGTAACAATGGTATTGATGTCCTCATCATCCTCCCTTCTTGAAATGAAGTCGTCCTCGACGGAAGCTTATCTTCCTCACCCAAATAAGGCTTCAAATCTGCAATGTTAAAAGTGGGACTAACCCCAAAATCTGAAGGTAGCTCAAGTTTATATGCATTATCATTTATTTTCTCTAACACCTTAAAAGGACCAAAGAACACGTGGCATTAGCTTTGATTTATGCAAATCAGAAATCTATCCTACGCAAATGTAACCAAACAAGATCTCCGGTGCAAACACAACATGTTTTCTACCCTTATCTCCAGAAGTTTATATTTAGCATTCATACGCTCAATGTTTTCCTTAGTTAACTCATGCATTTTTAAAATCAATTCAGCACGTTCTTTAGCATCAAAATTAACCTTCTCCGAAGATGGAAGAGGCAACAAATCAATAGGTGCACGAGGTAGGAAACCATACACAATTTCAAAAGGGCACATCTTAGTAGTAGAATGCAATGAACGATTATAAGCAAATTCAATATGAGGCAAGCATTCCTCCCACATTTTCTTATTATTCTTTAGAACAGCCCTAAGCATAGTAGACAATGTTCTATTGACTACTTCAGTTTGTCCATCGGTTTGGGGTGACAAGTAGTACTAAAAGCAGTTTAGTCCCCAACTTAGCCCATAAACATCTCCAAAAGTGGCTAAGAAATTTAGTATCACGATCTGAAACAATAGTATTTGGCACACCATGCAAGCGAATAATTTCACGAAAGAACAAATCAGCAACATTGACAAGATCATCGCTTTTATGACATGGTATAAAGTGTGCCATTTTGAGAATCTATCCACGACAACAAATATGCTATCCTCCCTTCTTTGTTCTAGGTAAACCTAAAACAAAGTCCATAGATATATCCTCCCAAGGAACACTAGGTACAGTGCAAAGGCATATATAAACCATGAGGATTGAGTCGTGACTTAGCTTTTTGACATGTAGTGCAAATGAGCAATAAAACGCTCAACATCCCGTCTCATCTTTGGCCAAAAGAAATGTGTAGCAAGTACGTCCTCCGTCTTCTTCACGCCAAAGTGTCCCATTAGTCCTCCTCCATGCGCCTCCTGCAACAACAAAAAAGACGAACGGAGCTAGCTGGAATGCATAGCTTGTTAGCACGAACACAAATCCATCATTAACGACAAACTTGTTCCATGTTCTTCCTTCTTTACAATTCTGCAATACATTTTTAAAATCAGCATCATGCACATATTGATCTTTGATGGTCTCCAAACCAAATATTTTGAAGTCAAGTTGTGAAAGCATAGTATAGCGACGAGACAATGCATCAAGAATAACATTTTCTTTACCCTTCTTGTGTTTAATGACATAAGGGAAAGTCTCAATGAATTCAACCCATTTAGCATGTCTACGATTCAGTTTAGCTTGACTTTTAATATGTTTCAAAGATTCATGATCGAATGTATAACAAATTCTTTGGGCCATAAATAATGTTGCCATGTTTCTAAAGTCCTAACAAGAGCATATAATTCTTTATCATAAGTAGAGTAATTCAGACTAGGCCCACTCAATTTTTCGTAAAAGTATGCAACAGGTTTGCCATCTTGTAATAACACACCTCCTAATCCAATTCCACTAGCATCACATTCAAGCTCAAAAGTCTTATTAAAATCAGAAGTTGGAGTAAAGGAGCATGTGTCAACTTATCTTTCAATACCGTGAAGGCTTCTTCCCATGCGGTACCCCAAACAAAAGGCACATCCTTCTTTGTAAGCTCATTGAGAGGTGCAGCAATGGTGCTGAAACCTCTCACAAAACGCCTATAGAATCCAGCGAGGCCAAGGAAACTCCTCACTTGTGTGACCGTTTTGGGCTGCGCCAACTCTCAATAGCTTCAATCTTGGCTTTATCAACTTCAATTCCTCGTGGAGTAACAACATAGCCAAGAAAAGATACTCGGTCGGTGCAAAAGGTGCACTTCCCAAGGTTACCAAACAAACGTGCATCACGTAGAGCATTAAAAACAGCACGAAATGTTCCAAATGTTCTTCCAAAGATTTGCTATAAATCAAGATATCATCAAAATAGACTACCACAAATCGTCCAATGAAAACACGTAAAACTTCGCTCATTAATCTCATGAAAGTACTAGGTGCATTAGTTAACCCAAAAGGCATGACTAACCACTCATATAATCCAAACTTAGTTTTAAATGCTGTTTTCCATTCATCTCCCAATTTCATACGAATTTGATGGTATCCACTACGCAAATCAACTTTGGAGAATATTGTAGAGCCACTCAATTCATCAAGCATATCATCTAGCCTAGGAATAGGGTGACGATAACTAATAGTAATATTATTGATGCCTCTACAATCAACACACATACGTGACGTACCATCCTTTTTCGCACTAGAATAATAGGAACAAGACAAGGACTAAGGGATTCGCGATATAACCTTTGTCGAGCAGCTCTGATTTGACGATAATCTCCTTCGCTCCTCCGGATTGGTACGGTATGGTGCACGGTTGGGTAATGATGCACCGGAATTAAGTCAATTTGATGCTCAATCCCTCTAATAGGTGGTAATCCGGTGGCACGCCTTGTGGAAAGACGCCGGTGAACTCCCCGCAAAATGTTAGTGACAAAGAGGGGCAAAGAGGAAGGCACGCCCTCGAATGAAAATAATGCCTCTTTGCACACAAAAGCATAGCAAATAGATTTGCTAAAATCTAGCTCATCAATATCAGATTTGGTGGCAAGTAAACATGCACTTTTCAATTTAATTTCGAAGCAACAACAGAGATGGTTTATTATTAGGCTTCATGTGTTGCTCAAATTCTTTTGCCACAATCTGATTTTCACTCTTATTTTTCTCCTGTTTTGCTTTATTAGCTCTATTAATATCATCTTTCAAAATGGACTCGAGAGTCATAGGAAGCAAAGTAATATTTTTATCCTTATGAACAAGAGTATATGATTGTTTCTACCATGGTGTATGAATTTTTATCAAATTGCCATGGTCTACCAAGTAACAAGGAACATGCTTGCATAGGTACCACATCACAATCAACATAATCAGCATATGTAGAGATACTAAAATGCACACTAACAAGACGTGTTACCTTCACCTTGCCGCTGTTGTTGAACCATTGGATGTAGTAAGGATGTGGATGTGGTCTTGTGGTGAGAGATAGCTTCTCCACCATCTCCATGCTAGCCAAGTTGTTGCAGCTCCCTCCATCTATGATGACGCTAATAGAACGCTCCTTCACAACTCCCTTTGTATGGAACAAATTATGCCTCTGATTTTGCTCACCTTGTGTAACCTGCACACTCAAAACACGTTGAGCAACTAAACATTCATACCACAAGATCTTCAAGAGCCATGTATTGTGTCTCATGATCGTAATCATCTCCACCGTGTTCCTCATGTGTAATAAGAGCCAAAGTCTCCTCATCATAGTCACTAGCGGACTCATACCCACCATCCTCGTGAGCAATCATCACACGCTGAGATTTGCATTCTCTCAAAAATGTCCTCTTCCCTTACAACGACGACAAATAATATCACTTGTGTGCCTGTTGACGCCATGGAAGAAGAAGAGCTCAGGCAGAGCCCGGCAGTGTGCTCTTGGCGATAGTGGTGGTTGTGCCTGCTTTCTTGTATCACGGTTGGAGGTGGCACCAAGGAGGTGATGGTGCAAAGGAAGTAGATGATGCACGTGGTGTCCATGATGAAGGTCGACCTGCAGAAAAGTTAGTGCGGCGCCAATGCCCGCCGATCCTGCACTTCACGCTCAGCTTTACAAGCAAGATGGAATAAACGAGTGATATTATTATAATCCTTATAGTCTAGAATGGTCTGAATCTCTCTATTTAATCCACCCGTAAAACGTGCAAGCATAGCTTCATTCTCTCAACAATACCACATCTAATCAAGCCGCTTTGTAATTCCCGATAATATTCTTCTACGAATTTTTCCTTGTCTTAAACGCTGCAATTTTTGAAGTAATTCACGTTGATAATATGGTGGAACCCAACGAGTACGCATAGCAGTTTTCAAAGCAGCCCAAGTAGTGGAACAGATATAATCTACAATGTTCGACCACCAAACACATGCAAAGCTAGTGAAAGCACAAACAATGAAGCAGAACACGCCTCTCCTCGTGATATTGTAAACATGTAAATCGTTGTTCGCTTTCTAACTCCCAAGTAAGATATATATCAGAACATATCTACCCTCAAATGGTGGAATATTCAATTTCAGTTTAGGGAGATGGTCATGATCTCGCACTGAGGGGGAGCCCTAACATTGCCATTATTTGCATGTGGACGACACGGTGGTTGTGGTGCTGGTGGTTGCACGTAGTTCGATGTTGATCAACCTCATCCTCGTAATCTTCCACATAATCATCCTCGCCGGTACCAAAGCAGCAGCAATAGCAGAGCCAAAGAAGCACCAACAAAGTAGCAATGGCACCAGAATTTTGTCCTGGCTCAATAGGAACACGCTGAGCTCGCCCATACCGATTCGGAAGGGCCGTGGTTGTTGTCGTTGCAGAGGTGCGATAGGTGCAGCCGGCGGTGGTTGTGGAAAACGCGAGCAATTCATCAAACTTGCTATCAAGCTTTGTTTCAAATGTCTTCTCAATGCCATCTATCTTCTCCATGGCCTCGTCAAATCTGTTTACCACATCTTGCACCGTCCAATCATCATTTGCTGAAACTTATCATGTAGCTGTTTGTTTGTCGTGTTCTCCCAATCGATCTCATCGGCTGTGTTCTGCCATGGTTAGCAGCAATAGAACACACAAGAATATGATCCTACAGACTACTAGGAAGTGGTGGTGGTGGTGTGGTGGGCAAATACAAATCCGTGAAGCAAATCTCAAATTCTTACCGTTCTTACCCAAAGAAAGTGGTGATCGACAACCGCTGTAGTCAAAACTCTCAAAGCTTGGCTATAGCGATTACGTGGAGAATCAAACGCACGACGAGATGTATGTGGAGCTGGGAAGGCTTATAATATGGTAGCAAAAAGGTCAAGAATAATCAATTCAGAGATGCAAAGTTGAAGAAACGCTCAACGACGGTGATCTGGTCGGGTCCTAGGCTAGACCGTGCTAGAGACGCGAGCCTAGAACACTAACAAAATCACGGCGCTGCACGTAAACAAGGGAGGAGCACACTCTGAATTTTTTTTTCTTTTTTTTTTTTTTTTTTTGCACTTTTTTTCTCTCTTTTTTTTTTTTGCTCCATAACAAATTTTTTCGAAAAGTCTACAAATGGTCTAAAAACTGCCTAGCGAAATTTTCTTCTCATGGATGGCTTGAAGTTGGGAGTCCTCTTTGTCACGACTTCTGAGTATCGCGTGATCTGGAAATCGAGAACAATGCAACAATTCTCGGACTCGGACTAGGACTGGTGGCGGAGATGAATCTGTGGAACTTCGGATGGTGGCGGAGATGAATCTGTGGAACTCGGATTGGTGGCGGATATATGTTATGGTGGACTCGGATGGGCGTGATGGCGGCGGATATGTGGTGGCGTATATGGATTCGGATTGTCGGTGAATATGTGGTGGTGGTATATGGCAGCGGCGACGTGACAACTTGTGAATGTAACTCAAACTCTAAAAGACTAGACGCTAAGACCAGAACTTGACACGACGATGCAACCGCAAATTCAACAAAGCAAATACGTAAAAGATTATGCAAAGGCTCAGATTGGTTCGGATGGGATGAACTAACCCTAATTTTTTTTGGCTTTTTCGTGGACTATAGGTATGAAGAATGCACTCGATCTAAACTACTTAAAAATCAGAAATCTCACCGAGCAACCTCGAGCTCGATACCACTTGATAGAGGCGGGGTGTCCCAATCTTTCGATGAGATGATAACTATCGATTTGGTGGAGACGACTTTGACGATCCGACTACAAACATGCACGACGCTGCGCCTTAGCAATCGCTAAACCAACTCCGAGAGGTTATTGACCACGCCGAGCACAATCAACTCGACCACGAAGGTCTATTCCTGCAAGCAATCGAAGAACAAGCAAGAATATAATAAAAGCAATCTGAATATTGCGAGTATGTATGAAGTATTGATAAAGGTGAGGATCCGTAAGAGGTCTTGGTCTGGTCGTTGGACACAAACGAAGTACACGAAGTTGCGATGGCTAACTTTTAACTAAACAAATCCCAAAGTCTAAACGGTGCCCTAAGGGCTGTATATATGGGGGAAGAGGAGGGAATTTCGTGGCCCTTGAGGGTGGGGTCCGAAACCAACCCTATCTCTTGTTTCCCCACACATACGGACTCTAAAAATAGCCTATACTTAAGTATTTCGAAATTACATGGGCCTGGCCCAATAATAAGGTGACGCAGCACCTAGAATAGCCTATGGACGAATATTATGAAGTGGCATCTTGTATATTTCGTCCAAGGCTTCATGCACTCCTTATGGTGGCTTCAAAGTCCTGAAATCATCACTTGTAACTCCGTTCTTGATCCCCTTGCGCATGCCATCAACTCCATGCGTGTTCTTGCTCCAATGTTCATCCTTCTCCAAGCTAGGCCCTTCATTTGTAAGCAAAACAAATGTATCCAATTTAGGCAGCATCATATTCTCATGAACATTAAAATCATTACCAAGAAACGAAAGTACCTTGTAATTTAATTGGCGTCTTGTGAGCTCTAGTAATTGGTCCCAGATATGTAACAAATGAGGGGCTGTGGGTGTAACAATGGTATTGATGTCCTCATCATTAAGGGCAAGGAAAATGTAGTTGCCGATGCACTTTCACGCATATGCACGCTTGTCACCCAACTTGAGTTGAATGTTATAGGTTTTGAGCACATCAAAGATTTGTATGCTAGTGATCCATCTTTTGCACATCATTATGCTAAATGTTTGACGATACATCTTAGGAACAATATTACCTTAAGGACGGTTATCTTATGAGAGCTAACAAACTTTGCATACCCAGTCTTCTTCGTTTGCTACTTTTGCAAGAGGCTCATGGAGGTGGACTCATGGGACATTTTGGACGCGACAAGACCTTCGCCACGCTCCAAGAACTACTTTTGGCCCAAGATGTTTCGAGACGTTTCACGCTTCACCACCCGATGCTCTACATGCCGCAAAGCTAAGTCAAAAGCTCAATCTCATGGTCTTTACATGCCTCTTCCAATTCTATATCAACCTTGGGAAGACATTAGCATGGACTTTGTACTTGGTTTGCCTAGAACTCAAAATGGAAAGGATTCCGTGTTTGTGGTTGTAGATCGATTTTCTAAGATGGCACATTTTATTCCTTGCAACAAGGTAGACGATGCTTCACATATTGCAAATCTCTTTTGTAGGAAATCTTGCACTCCACGGAGTACCAAAGGCAATCGCCTCCCATCATGACGCCAAGTTCTTGAGTTACTTTTGGAAGACTCTTTGCGCCAAGCTCGACATCAAGCTCTTGTTCTCATCCGCATACCATCCTCAAACCGACGGCCAAACGGAGGTGATTTAACCGGACGCTCTCCACTCTACTTGGCGTGTTGATCAAGAAGAACATCAAGGAGTGGGAGACGGTTCACCCATCGCCGAAATACGCCTACAACCGCAAGAAGACATTCGACGATCGGCAAGTCTCCTTCGAGGTCGCTTCACGGCTTCAACCCATTCTCCCCATTGGACATCCTACCTCTACCTCTACAAGAGCGCACCAACCTCGACGCAAGTGCCCGCAAGCTACATCAAGAAGGTGCATGAAGATACAAGAAACACCATCGAGCGCCAAGTACAACGACTAGCCACCAAGCTCAACATCAACAAGCAACCCATGATCGCTAACATAGGCGATCTCGTGGCTACACCTTCGCAAGGAACGCTTCCCAACGAACGCAAGTCCAAACTTCTACCTCGAGCCGATGGACCCTTCAAGGTGCTAGCACGCCACAACAACAACGCCTACAAGCTCGACCTACCAAGCGACAAGTACAACGTGAGCGACACCTTCAACGCCAAAGACCTCTCGCCTTTCCATGGTGATGAAGAACTAGATCCGAGGTCGGATCCTTTCAAGGAGGGAGATGA